>BJBW01006041.1:0-21212 GCA_004320125.1 Scolopax mira | reverse complement strand
GGGTTTTGCAACTGGATCAGAACTTTTCTTATGTTAGCAGGCTTGAAAATTGTAACTTTTCTGTTTGAATATAGGTTTAGAGACCTGTGTTGGCAAATAGTTGCCCTTACAATCAAGTATACCAGCATTTTGACTGCCAAGCCCCCAGGATTTAGGATTTTAACATTTATTTATTTACTTACTTGTTCATTTTAGTCTTCCAAAATTATTTCCGTTTTATCTGCTGTATTACAGTTTATCAAGCTATGGATTTAATAAGATACTGCTTTCCAAACTTACATTCTCTTATGTGCTCTCTTTAAAGAATTCTATGCCATAAACATGTTTGCATTGGGAAATCAAGCGCGGGTTGTTCCAGGTTGTTGTTTAGAAAAAAAGATGAAGAGCAATAATAATTTTTATTGGTAATAATAACAATCTTTTTAACATCAGTAGTATCCTGAGATTTCCTTTGTACAACTTAAACCTCACAACTACCACCCTCGGGTTCAGATGCTTCAGAGCTTTTTCAGGGTAAAATGTCAGAATTCCGTTTGGATTGATGCAGTTCTCTTAGGAAAATCCTGACTCTTCCCAGACCAAGATTTTGAAGAAATTTCCTATGTTCAGCTTTAATGAAGCTAAATATATTCATCTAAGTTTTCTGGAGCGAGACCACAATGAGGTCCTGTTTCCCATGTCTTAGGGAGTAACGGCAGAGAAAGGAGAGCGTTAGGATGCATCGCATCCACTTTCCCTCCAGCAGAATCCCCAAGGTTCATTCTGGTAACTTGTATAGTATGAAGGAGATTACTCTACTCTTTGTAAGCACTGAGGTTTTTTATACCTCATTCCTGAAGCCACAAATAATCTTAAAAGATATCTAGTAATAATTAGAATTGAAAATGCATTTATTGGCACACGTAAAAGGCAAAAGTCCTGCTGATGTGACGTTCTCTCTTGGCTATCCTGTGCTGCTACTGCAAAATGGAGAGTAGTTCCACTGAATAAACTTTCAGTATATCAAAAAAACCCTAAAAGCATCCTGAATTTAATTCAGGCTGTCAGTCTGCAGAGCCACAGCTCTTCTTATGGGCAAGGTTTTGGGTGGTAAACATTTTATTGTAACTGTGAAAGAATTATAGGAAAAACATCGTGTTTTGTGGTTTGATTGTTTCCCGTTTCCTTGGAAGAAAGCTAAATTTTGTATAAACATTTTGTTATAGAGAAACTTGTTTTGTTAATATAGTCTTTGGGTTGTGTACAGAGATGTCATGAAAATGGGGGATCCTGGGGACAAAACACCTACAACCACTTTCTACCCTGATACTTGATCTTGAAAATACCAGTATTATTGTCAAACATGTGCAGCTTCTGTCACAGACAGTGCCTTCTGTGTACTTAACAGATGGCAGAAGGATAATTTGAAAAACTAAAACCTTTGAAACTGAAATTATTTGCTCCTAAGAAAGGAGGCCTTGATGCTTTTTGTACAGCAATGAACAGGAAAAGCACTCCATTTTAGAAGGGAAACCTGAATGAGCAAAACTTTTGTAGCACTTCAAAGTTATTGAAGTGCTCTATTGTCAACTTCAAAGTCTGACAGTGTAATTTGGCTCCTGCTATAGGTATGTGGAGATGTCCCTGCATCTGTGCCTGTATATTATGTCACAAACTTCTAGTTCCAGATTTGTTGGTCAGGCTTTGATTTGGTATTTCCGTAGAGATACCAAAATGAATATGTTTTCTAAATATTATCTTCTCAGTATATATTTAATACTAATATTATTTTTATAAAGAGAGTTTCCTCACTGAATATATTAGAAAAATAGTACCACAGAAGATAATAAGAGCCATATTTTAGCATATATCAGCCTGCTATATCTTAATTTCAGTGGGATTGGTGCTATAATAAAGTTCTGTATAAATTTTTAATCAACTCTGTTCAGTTGTCTGATTTTGCTGGAAGTTGTACTTGCTCTTTCATGAAAAATGGAGGGGAAAAAAAATCCCTACATAAACAATTGTCCCTTTGTTTGAAGGTTCAAGCTCAAGTGCGACACGCGAAACTCAACTTTGACAAACTGAAGACTGATGTCTGTCAAAAAGTGGATCTTTTGGGAGCGAGCAGATGCAACCTCCTTTCTCATGTGTTAACAACATATCAGGTATCCAAGGAAAACGTTGACCTCCAAAAGAAAGATTTCCTGATAATGTCTGGGTTTTTTAAGAGGTTGCCATGGCGATATTGAACTGTAAGAATATGTAACTAGTATTGGGGGGAGAGATTTGACACGTGCACTAAAGCAGGTTGGTGTTAAAGCTGACATTGCACTGAAATTCTATCCTGTCTTACAGACAACACTTCTTCACTTTTGGGAGAAAACTTCACACACAATGGCAGCTATCCATGAAAGCTTCAGAGGTTACCAGCCATATGAATTCACTATGTTAAAGGTAAGGAATATATAGATATCTTTGCCCAAGAACAAACAATAACAAGTAAGAAACCATACAAGGATGTAGAAAGCATACATTTCTATTTTTGTCTCTGTATTGTCTGACAATTTTACCTCTGTCCTATCTTACCATTTAAATACAGGTTTTTGTTTAATGTACTTGTGTCTTGTAGGATCAAAACCTGCGTGTGGAGTGCAGTGACTAAGGAATATTTCAAAGGAACACATATTCAGGGCTGCACTTAAGTATGTGTTTAAGTGCTAAGTGGGATTGTGTTCAATTATTCCTAAATAATCATAAAATCAAGCAGAATTAATGATTTATGTTGCTCTCCAAAATCTCACAGGTGAATTAATACTATTTTGCCTTTGCATCTCTTTTTAAAATCTCCCACTCTTTAAGAACACCTTGTTGGACTGAATCTGAGTACATGGATGCTCAGAGTTCCCACACTTGGACTCAGAGGTTTTTAACCATTCGTTGCTCTGGGAAATACTGTTTTGCTTGACTAGTGGTATTTGCTGAGCCTTTGTAATCTTTAATTTGCAATATCTGCCTGAAGTTTGGGTTCAGAGCCTGGCCAAATATCTAGAAATGATCACTCAGCACTGTGTATTGTCCTGGTCACACCTGCCCCTATGTAAGGTGTTGCTTTGCCCTTGCAATTTGAGGTTCAGTAGAGAAAAGGGAAAACAGTGACAAAATTCATTAACTTTCTAGTTATCCCCATAGAGATCTTTACCCCATAGTTATTCTGTTCAAGATAATAACTACCTCATTGCCTGATCCTCTTTGCATGGGAGAAAAATACCATTTCTCTGAAGGAGATCTGAGGGAGGGTTGCCATCGGGAGAAGGGTGAGGAACGAAGAGCTTGGGGCAAAGCCACTGTTTGCTTGGAGAGACAACCCAGTCTGGAAATGGTTACAAGCTGTAGCCTCAATCCATGAAACACTCTTCCATGTGACACAGAGAAGTGGAAGCTGGGCTGCTTTCTGCTCTAGAGCCTCTGGTTGCCCCAGAGCTCCTGGAAAAGAAGCACCTGAAGCTGTAAGGTTTAATTCACCCCAGACTGCCACTTGTCTGTATGTGACTACGCTGTATTTAAATTTCTTTTATAGAACATGAGTTGGGAGGGAGCAGTTAAATTTCTTTTATAGAACATGAGTTGAGAGGGAGCAGTTTCTGAACTTTGAAGTGCAAAAAGAGCTTGTGGAGACTGTTGCTCCTGCAGCTTGAAATATGACAGCAGACCAAATGAATGAATAAACTTCAAGGTCAGTCTCTCCTGACCAAGGACAAAAATAAGAGCAGGCTCATAAAATATTTCATCTTCCCCAGCCTCTGAAGAATCCTGTCTTGCCGAAGTCCTCATTTGCTATGAAGTTAATGTAACTCTGAGCTTCATTCATGCATAGCCCACTTCATGGAAGATAGAATTTAGCCAGGGCTTTTGTCCAGATTTAAGCAGGAGAGATTTGGGCATAGTTATCTGTCTTTTATTGCTGGCAGCAAGAACCATGCTGGTGGGCTCTTCTCATCACTTCCTGATGTTGGAATTCTTTTTCTTTGCTTTGATACAACCCGATTTCAGTCTAATTTCTGTAGGTAGCCTATATTGTTGCTGGGTATTTACTCTTTATTCTCTTTTATATCTAAAAATGGGATTACTTGAACAAGACATAACGATATTTCAAAATGTGCACTAACACTTGGACACCCTAGGAGGAAGCTTGGACGGAAAATGCACCTGTTCTGGAGTGTAAAGTACCCTTGTGATGGAGGATGAGAGAGATCTGGGGATGCTTTTTGTCTTTTGAACTTCCTCTTGTGAAAGATTTCAGTATAATCTAAATTTGAAATAAAGTTGTGAATTTATGATGAAGAAATACAATCTGTGTTGGGTCCACACGTGTGTAGCAAGGGCTCCCTTGATACAAAAAGTAACTGTAAAAATGGTTCTGGATATTGTAGTGTGTTTAGGATGGAGCCTAACTTTGTTATGAGAATCTTGACCATTTTTATTGCTGGCCTCCTGCACTGAAAAGCTGCCATTTCCTCTTTTGTGGTGATATCTGTGCTGAGAAATGATGCTAATCAGGAGGTGGTTGTATACTACAGAATTTCATGGAAGTCTGTGTTTTCAGAAAGGAGCTGCTTGGGAATAAGACTGCTACTGCATTTTAGGATCATTCTTTCTTTTAATATTATTTCTTTCCATCTCTAGGGTGTAAGATTATTTTTCCATACCAAAGTGAAGTTTCCTTCACGTGCTCTTTTCCCCCAGTTGATAGTATTCTGTTGTCTAAGAAAATAGGTGTCTGCTGCTACTTCAGATGCTACCTTAGCACAAATCAGTTGCTTTATGCAAGAAAAACATATCATTAGAATATATAATTGCTTAATGTGGTACATAAAACATTTCAATATGCCCACGTTTACATTTAGTTGGGGGTTAACCCCTTTTAGAATATTTTTCCCTGTCTAATATCTTAAGAGGGGTCTTTTCTAAAAGAAAATTTTGAATTTGGTGCTTGCAAATAATTTTTGTCTCTTTATGATTCTAGTTCTGACACTGCCAGCTTATTTTTGCTCATTCAGGTCATCCTGCTGAATTAAACAGAGCATACATATGTAGGAAACTTAAGCATAAGTTAAGCATAAGCATGTAGGAAACTTAATATTTGACTTAGATGTGGATTGTTTTACAGAAAAATTAGAAGGTGCTATGTACTGGAAAATTACTATTTGTATTCTGTAGTATGAATATATTCATGTACCAGGCTTACCTCAGGAAAGAGACTCTTAAAGGCCTCTCAGGATGATTTCTGTAAAGAAAACATTGTCTTTAGAGATGTTTGCCAAAGTCTGGTAATGAAAAGCAGCCGATTTGTTTTCTTTGCTTCGGGGTATATGCTGAGAGTAGTATAATTGTGCTATTGCAGCTGTAGTTCCTAACTGCAAGTTTTATGGTTGATGAAAGATGGTTATTAATGTGCTAACAACTCTATGTATCATGATGTAAAAGTATCCCTTACTGTATCCATTGCTGAATTATCAAAGTTGATGGGCTGCTGTTTTCGTAAAGCCTTTAAGGTTTTGTTGTCTTGAAATTACCATATGTCGAATGAAGTCCAATTTATTTCAGGGGCTAGTTTTCATGAATGATACTTCTTTCTAATTTCTGTCTCTGTTTATTTGCCTTACTTAATGAATATTTAGTTGCATTTTTTACATTTTAATGCAATAATAGTGAACTTTCTGAAGGGTTCTATGAGCCTAGAAATATTAATAGCCCTGGGAAGGGAGTTAAAAGGCATAAATCTCAGTGCATCTGTTTATTTCTGTGCAAAGTGGAGGGCTGCTGCCTGGGCTGGTTTGGGGAACTCTGTCCAAACAGGTACCACACCACCAGTGCCTTCTGCTGGCTTCTGCTGTAGCCTGGTGTCCTTTCCTCCTCCTGTTTGTTGCACAGTGACTTTACTCATAGGCAAGATTGCCTGAAATTTTGTATCTCTAGGGGTGCTGGGTTTTAGAGGGTTTTGGGTTGTTTGAATTAATCATAAACTCATAGAATAAGGCAAGGACCTTAAAGACCATCCAGTTCCACTCCCCCTTCCCTGGGCAGGGACACCTCCCACCTCCAAGGCCCGTCCAGCCTGGCCTCGATCCCTCCAGGGATGGGGCAGCCACAGCTTCTCTGGGCAACCTGGGCCAGGCTCTCACCACCCCTAGAGTAATGAATTTCTTCATAATATCTAATCTCAATCTCCCCTCTTTCAGTTTAAAGCTCTTCCCCCTCAGCCTGTGGCTCCTCTCCCTGATCAAGAGTCCTTCCCCATTTCTCCTGGAGCCCCTTTAGGGACTGTGCATCTCCATGAGGAAATTCTGAGTCTACCTGCTTTTCCTCTTCCCTTTCAACTCTCCCCTCAAATGAAGCCTATCCAAGTTTTTGTCTCTTTTGTGGTGTTGCACTTCTCCATATGTGTCATGACATCCTGGGATGTCTCCCTGACTCCTGGAGTTACCCATAGCTCTGTCGCTTTGATTCTTTTTCAGTCAAGAGGAAGCCCATAAGTTGTCCAAGGCACCTGGGGGGACTGATCTCCTTGTCAATGCTCCAGTGATTAAAGTGCAGAGGACAGGTTTTACGTGTGGTCTAGCCAATCTTGGCTTGGCTTGAAATCAGCCCAGTTGTAGGTGGAGGAATTGCCTAAGTGAGCAGCAGTCAAGCCAGGAATGGTGCCTGGAACCAGAGGTATCTCTGCAGCAGAGGAACCCCTTGGCAGCTTGGATATTTAGTCTGAGTTTTGGGAGCAAACAAAATATCATCGGGTGGCTTTTGGTTGTAGAGCCTGAGAAGATGGGCAGAGTGAATGACTGTGAACTTGCTCTACTGGTATGTATGGTCTTATCCTGATTTTTATAGGAAAAGAGAAACGATGAAGCTAGGAGGAAAGCTTTCTAAACACGAGAGGGATCCTATCTTCAGTCACATATTGGGGCAGCTCCCAACAAAATCTTTGTGAGTCCACGTGAGCCCCGAGCTGAGTGCTGTGAAGTTCCACATTGGTCTGCTCTGAGCCACCCAACTCCAGGGTGCTCCATGCACCCAGCTGAAGGGTGCTTGACTTTCTCTGAACTCTGTAACTTTATAGCCTTGTTTAATCACTGCCCTTTCTAGATGATGGGACTTCATCTCTGAAACAATTAATGGAGTATGAGTTTCATTTCTACACGTGCTGACAATAGGCATCGCATCACCATGGGTTCTTGTTTAGAAAACGCTTTTAAATGGCTCTTTAACACTCAGTTTTATTTCATACCCATCCTGCAGATTTTTTTTTAATCTTTTTAAAAAGGTACCTCAATTTGTAGTGTACATTGGGATGTGGAGTAGAGGCAGGCAGGAGAGAGGAAAATAATTTCATTCTTTACTCTCAGAATTGGAGGGAAAATTGTCTTAAATTGTCTTAAATTCTAAATGGAATTAAAATACAGCTGGTGGTTTTTAACAATTTTTATCATAATCTCCATTGAAACTGAAGCTGTATTTCAGAGCTATATTTATTTTTCTAATACAGGAAATAGTAACTGCCATTATTATCATGCTATTTCCTTCCCAAGGTGCTTGTGAGCTCCATTTCTATATGCTGTTTCCGTGGTTTGATCACAATCCTTTAAATACGGGTTTCCTGAAACGCTCATGAAGGAAGTATCATAAAATGTAGTTCCTTAAAGAAAAATGCTGATTTCTTTGTATTTTTCCTGGTGAAGATGCAGAATATTTTACTTCTTATCATTTTCTTTGACTCGCACGCTCCGGCAGTACCTAAAGTTGTTTGTTGTTCAAAACCCTGTCCCCATCCTTCCTGAGGCTGTGTGCTGCTGTGCTGTGACAGGCAGAACACCCCTACGGTTCTACCATCACCACCTTTGGGCTCGGGATGTCTGCAGGGCTCTGGCTGCTTGTGAGAAATTAATTTGTGGTATTGGATAGAAGAACTGACTTACTGAGAGGAAAAAAACATGCAACTGCAGAATATGACAGGTCCACCGGTTTGGTTTCTAAATAAAGGAGGGGGGGGAAAAGGCAAACCCCCAAAATGGCAAAGAAACATGCTTTTAGTGCCTGATTTTAGAGATATCAGAAGCACAATGTGAGTGAGGAAGTAGCCAAGAGTCATCTTCTTATTTAAAGTGTGTTCACACGACTCAATTTGAATGAGTATCTTCTAACATGTTTTTATTTTGCTTGAGTCAGATATAATTTTGATATAGCTCAAAAACATTAATTTATGTAGGTTCTGTAGTCTGTTTTGGCCTTAATTGACACACTTTTGCTTCCCTGATTTTGTTTTGCTTTCTTCTCTTCCTTTATGTTATGGTTATTGTCTAGAGCTTACAAGATCCCGTGAATAAATTAACAGAAAAAGCAGAAAAGGAAGACCTGCAGATTGAGAGCCCTGGATCACTACAAGATCAGCAGAGTCAGTAAGTCACGTGGCCTCTATATTAAAATAATAAGTATTTTTGTCTCTAATGTGCTTTCTTGTTGCTAAAGTCACCGAGCATTTATAAAAGGAAACATAGACACAGCTATTCCGCTCACATGAGCTAATAGTAAGCTTAATACAAGAATTCCTGACATGTTGTAATGTGCACATGAAAACTAACAAAGCTCTTAATTTCACCAGAAAGTTTCAAACGACCCATAAAGCCTTGACATGTTTTTCATCTTTCCAAGCCGCCTCTTTTATTTTCCAGCTTTTCCTTCGTTTTTCCTTGTGTAAAAGAAACAGTAAACAACAGCCACACGTGGGGGAAGATGCACGAGCATCGTGTTTCTCCCTTCAGCAGCATCTCCTTTCACCTGGGAGCAGGATATGGATTCCCGAGAGCAGCGATTAGTTTTTGTAATTTATACCACATCGGTTAGAAACCCAATGAAGCAGGGGGTACTTAGTAAAAAGTACATCCAAGAGAGCTGATGCCATCGAGGGTTTGGGTTACCTGGAGCTCCGAGGTGAGAGAGACTTATGAATGGGCTGCCGTGGGGAGAGGAGAACAGGAGAGCGAGACGCGATCCCTCCCCACCGGGGACCAGGATTGGGTTGCCAGGAGATGCGACCTCCGTATAATCCTGCTGCCACCTGTTGTTTTGACTATCCCCGGTTAAACGAAGCACCCAGCAAAGGATCAGTTGTCCAAAAGCACAGAACAGCTTGACTGATAATTAGTGGATTTTGCTCGGCTGTTTATAATAATGGATTTTTAAAGAGTTCCGTTTTCCAGTTCTTCTACTTGTTTAGTAGAAGGTTCAGAACCACTGACCAAAACCAGTTTATAAACTGGTCAGGTTTGGTGCTAAGTGGATTAGAAAGGACTCGGCCGAGAGCCATTCAGCAGGTGGTTGTCTCCATGGCAGTTCCTTGAATTTCCTGCCCCTTACATGACAATAATAAAAAAGGTCATTACCTACTGTTTTCCTCAATGTTGAATATAAAATTCTAGAATGAATGCATGATTTATGCAAGATGTGTGCATTGGCACCTGCCAGCAAATGCCTCAGATGCACAATCATGGTTGTACTTGGTTTTATTTATGGATTTCCTTTTTCCTTGTCTGTCGTATAAAACCGAAGGGGGGAAAAAATATGTCACCATTTTCTGTCTAAAACAAACCATAAGCAAACATCTAGAAGAATTACACTAAACTAAGCTTTGAAAATCCTCGTGAATTTGCCATTCACAGTAAACATTCATTATGCTAGAATTTGGCCTGAATCTAATTTTTCTCTGCTCCCCATAAGCCCATGCTCAAGAGCAGGGGAGGTGGCTCCTCCTGTCCTGTCACCACAGGGTGGGAGGAATGTGTCCCCTTCACCTCCACCTCAGCCTGGTGGCTGCTCTGTTCCCTATGGGGTTGAAAGGCTTTACACAAAATAATAGCATTAGAAAGTATGTATCCTTCACTGAAGAAATTACTTTTGTACACGAATTCCATGCAAATCACAGCTTTTTTTTCCTGTCGAGGGTTTTTTAGAAATCAGCCGATGTGGGACAAAACTCACCTGACTTGGTTATTAACTGGTTGCTGTTAAAAAGAGAAATGCAAAGCAGGTTTGGGGTTTTAGTGGGTTTTTTGGAACAGTTGTACCTCATTCTTGATAGTTATGAAAGAGCAAATCTGGAAAAGCAGAATCCACTGTACTTTTCATTACCGAGATCTAGGTAGATTAAAAATGGAAGGGTGGTAGATTCTAATAGTTGGACTTCAATCTAATTCTGCTTTTTAATAGATTTCTGCCAATGGAACAATAGAAGTTACCAACAGACCAACACATATAGGAAATGCAAGAGTTTTTTATTACTGTTTATTTGTTATTGATATGATTCTATAATGATGTGAGCAAAAAGAGAAAAATGTATTATTATTTTATAGCTTTATAATTTTTTTCTCATTTTTTTTCCTCTTTCTTTCAAATTAAGGTTGATTTCATTAGATGAGGAGAGCCATACCAAGGAATCAAACTATTCAGGTATTATATTTCATGTTATCACAAGTTTGTAAGTGCTGTAATGCATATTTGTTTCATTTTTGTTTATTTCATAAATGTTCGACTTCACCTGGCAAATCCCCATAAAACCTGAGGTGGGGAAGATCTGTTAAACCCCATCTCATATATTCTGTCCCACTGCATTTCACTTAGTTACTCTCAGATGGGTAAAATAGTTTGTTTTCCAAAGCATAATTCTTATCTTGGGCATGTCCTCAAGGAAAGGAACCACAGTTGAATAGGCTTTGGGACGAGGAAGGTAGTTGTATAGCTTGCTAGTTTGTTCCACTGATTAAACATGTACTCTGTTAAAAACTTGATGGATTCAGTGGAATTTCTGCCTAAAAGTTGGGCCAAGTCATACTCAGCCGCTGCCAATGGGTGGTTATTACCCAGTGTCACAGCCAGGCTCCAATTGGAGGTGACAGAATGGGGGAGGCAACAAACACAAGCCATAGGAAGGGAAATTCTGATTAAATGCTAGCAAAGAAAGTGTTTGTGGTGAGGGTGGCAGAGGCTGGAAGAAGTGCCCAGAGGGGCTGTGGAATCTTAATCCCTGGAGATCTTCAACTCTTGATGGGACTTGTCCCCAGGAAACCTGATCTGACATCATAGCTGGCTCTGCTCTGACAAAGTAACCCCCAGAGGTCCTCCCAGCCTAAATAATGCCACATCTTATAGTATACCTTCTTCTCCTAAATCAGTGGGGAATCCCTTTAATATGTAGTCTTTTATCCTTCCTGAAGGTAATTTAAAAGGTACTACCTTAAACTCAAGACGTCTCTCACATCTTCAATAGACTAACCATATTGATGTCTTGAAGACACCTTCTCTACTCCTTCATTTTTGAAGTTGTTGTTTCCATTCAACTTTCCATCATCCCTTGTAAAATGTGAAATATGTAACTGTACAAGACATTTCTGATGTTGGTCTCACCTATCATGTTTCTAGAAAGTAGAATCCCATTTCTGTTTTTGTATTCAAGAAAGATACCTCATTTTGCTGCGACATCAAGTTAGAAGCTCGTGTTTGAATTTGTTGCTTATCAAAGACTCAGTTCCTTTTAGTCAGAGCTTTCCAGGATTCATTCTTCCTTTCTGCAGCATGGCTTATATTCTTTAGTCCTAGGGATATAACTTAGCACTTAGTGGTATTAAATTCTCCCAGGTCTGAC
Source organism: Scolopax mira (assembly GCA_004320125.1). Taxonomy (NCBI): domain Eukaryota; kingdom Metazoa; phylum Chordata; class Aves; order Charadriiformes; family Scolopacidae; genus Scolopax; species Scolopax mira. The sequence goes on along the minus strand of BJBW01006041.1, from coordinate 9,541 downwards.
AACAGAAACCAAATGACTGGCCCAAACGACCACCTCTAATAGTCTGTTAGTTGTTTGCACATTTTTTTTTCAAGAGGGATTTTTTGTTTACTTCCAGATGACTGCTAAAGCCATGGCATAGCAATGGATATACCACTAAACCTCACAGATCTAAACTAGAAACACTTCTACTCTGCAATTATTTCTCCTAACAACTGCTTTCTGACATCTGTTAGTTGTCAGGTCCCTAATCCATTCAATATGTTCATTATAGATATTATGCAGTGCTAAGTTTTGAGCTGGAAGGCTGCACAGTGCAAAGTCCAGTTGTTTCTAAACAAGTATCTTTACCAAAGAAAGCTCATATTTTTATCAAAGAATGAAATTAGTGGGATTTTTTTAACTAGGTCTGTTTTCCAGGCAAGCACTATTTATTTAGAGACATGGTTTAGTGATGGTTTTTATCAGAGTTAGGTTGATGGCTGGACTGGATGATCTTAAAGGTCCCTTCCAACCTCGACCATTCTCTGACTACAGGAGCATTTATTCTGAATTCATTATGAATTATTTTCTGAATCATGTCCTGAATGGGATTCAGTGAGTGTTTTGCCCAGGAGTGCTGCTGAGCGACCAGCCCAAAGTTACCTACAATTACTTGAGTCACCCTGTTAATTGCTGTTGTTTGAGTGGGTTTTGTAATAATGACATTATATTAGGACTTTTCCAGTGTTTTGAAGTTTCACACATTTTGCAAATAAATAGGTCAGCTACCTCTCTGACGAGATATTTTAATATTCTTGGATACAAAATCTGACATATATTTTCTTAGCAGATGTTTTCTAGAATCTCAGTTACTGATGGGCTGTAAAATATTTCACCATCGTCCATAATATAAATACCTTGTTCTGTCTCTTTCTCCATCGCCCCTAAAAGGAACTGAAGTATTTTGGAATACTTCTGCCTGTTCTGCTAATTTTTTCCATTTCCATACACTAGTGGGTCTGTGCCATTGCTAAGGTTGGTTTTTTTTTTCCTTAAAGTACTCTGTACAGACTGAAGTAATACTTTATAACTTCCAGTTTTTTATCTGTTGCTCTGTATTTTCCTTTAAAATATTATGGGTGTTTTTAAGACTGGCTCCATCATGTTTACCATGGAATCAGGGCAGGCTTTCAGCCATAGTTGGACTTGTTTCCATTACAGAATTGTGGCCATCCATAGCCCATCTTTCATGAGCTTCTCTGAAGTTCTATACATGAAGCTTCATGTATATCCATCCCTGTGTGTCTGTGCCTCTCCTGTCTGCTTAGAGTGTGACACATGTGACCGTGGGTCCTTAAATGACCAGCTGATTCTAGTGCTGGTGGCACGTTTCCACACCATTGTGCTAGTCAAAGCCTTGTTAAAATAATATGATAAAAACAGTAAGCAAGCTGTTCTGTTCCAGTTAAGTTCTGAACACACCTTGAAGTTTTGCCTGGAAGGATTTGGCTGTTGGTTTTTATTCCTCTATAGAGCACTTCTTGTGTGCTTTCCAGCCTCAAGCTTGAGGCTTCCAGCAGATGTACCTTCCAGTTCTGGCAATACTTCATTCGCCCTTGGAGCTACAGATGTAGTTGTGTAGGAGCTAGATTTCCTCAACAGCTCACGGGGAGAGAAAGGCATTTTCAGCAGGTAACTCATCCCTTCTGTTCTGCTACGTATCTTAAATGCAATTAATCACCCGAGGGAAGTCTCTTTCTCTTCACAGATAGGTGGAATCTAGATGATTATTTTGATTCTGTATCTAACCCGAGAAACCTGCTCAGAATTTAAGGTAGTTACAGTTGGGGCAGGGTGGGTTTTTTCACCACTGATAGTCTCTACCCCTCAGTTGTACATCTTCCCTCCTGTTGGTCCTGGCCCATTTATTTCCCTGATGGAGAGGAGGTGGTGTCACTTTTATCCTGACCTGGGGGGGCTCTGGAGGAAGATTCTTTTCCCCCAGTCCCAGAGTTGGTGTCGTGAGGAAGAAGATATTGTCAAGGAAGGTGATTGAGGGAGTGATGAGACCCTTTTAGGAGCGGTGCGAGCACTTTTGTGCTCTCTACTGGCCTTTGCAAATACAAGCTTCTAGAAGAAGTGTCTGTTTCTGGAGGACAGCAGGGACCTGCCTGATTCTTGCCATTGCCTCAGTTGGGTCCCCTCAGCTTGAAGATGGGCTGGTGTCGCAGGTGGTGATTTAAAGGAAGATCCCCCTCAGGTTATTATTTGGAAATTTGCCTCACTTCTTAGAAAAATAGGTCTTACATCTTTGGGTCTTTCATCCATTGTGGGCAGGTTCCTTTTCAAGAGGCATACCAACAGCCATCTTGGTCCCTCAGTGCTGCTGTCTGTGAGCGTGGGCCTCTGGCGCGTGCAATTTGACGTGTTTTGGGTCTTGATTTCAGCTGGCAGTGGCTCGGATGTCATACCCACCTTACAAGGGAATTGTAACCACAAGCAGAACTCAGGTGAAGAGACTTAAGAAAACTACCTTGAGATGTGTACATACTGATTGTCAGTGCTCTGCAGGTCTTCCTTTGTTGCTTTGCTTTTTGCTCTTTTTTTTTGCTTTTTTTTCCTTGTTTTTCTTTTGTTTTTCTTTGTTTTGCTTTTAGGTGCCATAGATGACTTACTAGACCTGCAACCTGAAGAAAATGGTATGAAACATTTGTGCATGTCTGTTTAACCTGCTTTTAAATTACAAGCAGCAAGTATAATTTTAATCTTAGATGTTAAATGCTTTCATAATCCGAAAGGTTGATGTATTTCTGAATGAAATTATTCAGTGTTAAAGGAAACTCAACTTCGTATACAGGCAGACGTGCTGTTCCTTATCTTATATAATATGAACTAAACCTTCCTGGGGATAAAACACACCATAACAGGCAATTCAAGGGTAGGTATTGTAGAATGAAGTAGGTCCCACCGTAAACCTTACCTCTTATATAATGATTCACAGACTTTTTGGGTTCTTTAGTTGTTGTATCATAACCCTTGGCAATATGCTAATGACCATAGGATTTTATATCAGGAATTTAGGTATCAGAAACAAATTCTTTTTGAAAGAACAGGATTTAAGAGAATAACCTTGACAATTCTATGATTCTATTTAGTCCTCTTAAAAAAAAAAAAACGATATAAAAGCACTGGTGACTTCTTTCAGGCAGAGAGTTAATTAAATCTGCCGTGCTGTTCTCATGTACACATGAGAAAACAGTCTTTCAGTCCAGGCTCTACCCTTTTCTTAGATAAGTGGCCGCTCAAGAGGACGTGCTGGTTTTTTTCTAAAGGGTACTATTTTAGTCTGTAACATATGAAAGATGGGACCAAAAGTTTTATATTGAGTTTTTATCTGCAGTGAGTGTCTCGCACATCTTTTCTCATTTGTGCTTCACTCATTTATGAATAGTGAGTTTAAAAAAAACCCTCAACAACAACAAAACCAACTGTGGCAACTCAAAAAGCAAGTAGTAAATCAGCAAAGAAAAAAATCCCTTTGTGTGGTTTTCTCCGTCAGACCAAGAGTGTTATTTGGGGTATTTAAGGCCCTGCCTTCGTGGTGGGGGAGGAAGGGAGCATTTGCAAACACCTCGACTTTGGATTTGTCTTTTGCACTCTGGGGAAATTCCCCGGGTGGGGAACCACCCATGAAGGGCAGAAACGGGGAAAGTTCCTCAGCTTCCTGGGTGGAATCTGTGGATAGGTGAGGCAGTGATGACTTCTTTTCTGTGGTTAATAAAAAAGGTCAGTATGTGTCTGACAGTGGCATTTTTTTCTTCTGGGTTTCTTCTTACTCAGTTCCACTCCTTCTTGGGCCTTGTTAGTGGAGATACAGATAATGCAGGCAATTATTGGTCATGCAAATTTAGCTATGTTGGTTAGAAAGCTTTTTTTTTCCCTTTTTTTGGTCAAATAGATAAATCAATATGAAAGGAGTTGTGGGACAGCTTCATCAGATAAGAACGGTTATGTTAATATTACAATATTAACATAGTTTTACACACTAGCTAGCTTTAGCCTCAGGAATAGTGTATTCTTTTCAGTGCAGGAGTATAACTAGAGGTGTTACAGGTGAACACACACTTTGGTGTATGGAAGGAAGTCTTCATCCTGAATTTCTGATCATGTATCTTTGTAAATATTTTTACTTTCACTTTGCATTTAATTTTTTTAAATACCATCAAAATGAGGCACATTTGGGCATTGCTGGAGCCTCGTTCAAACAACTAGAAAAAAAAAAAGAATATAGTAATGTTGGTTTTTTCAGTTTTTTATCAGTATTTTGGGTATTTTTCTTGTGGACATTTAGCAACCTGGTCTGGTGGGAGGTGTCCCTGCCTGTGGCAGGGGGTTGGGACTTGGTGATCTTTAAGGTCCCTTCCAACCCAAACCATTCTATAAGGTTAGGGGCAGCATGTGCAGACCTTAAAAAAAAAAAAAAAAAAAAGATGTTGACTGTGAAAATGGGCAGTGAAAACAGAGAAACGGGAAAAGAAGTAATAGAAGACTTTATGGGTGAGGTGAGAAAGCCTGTATCATTCTAATAATCTGGCAGAGACACCACATGAGTAATATCTTGGTAAGCAAGACTGGTTTGAAGACAACCTTTACTGAAAATAAGAATAGAACTTGCTGCTGCTTACGCGAGGCAGCCTGAGCACAAGCACCACCTTTTCCTGCCTTGCCCTGGGTGCCTCAGCCCTGCAGGGAGACCAGAAAGGCTGCTGGGTCTCCTCTGGTGGTCATACTCACTCCTCTGGTGGTCATACTCACTACTGCTCTCCAGATGTGAAGCTAGATGTTCTACTTTCCTCCCCAGTGAAAAGGAGACTCCTGCAGTTGGGATACCCATCCCTGGAGGGCTTCAAGGCCAGGCTGGATGGGGTTTGGAGAAACCTGGTCTGGTGGGAGGTGTCCCTGCCCAGGGCAGGGGGTTGGAACTCAATGGGATCTTTAAGGTCCCTTCCAACTCAAACCATTCTATGATTCTGTGACACCGAGATGAAGCAGAGCTTTGCTCTGAGCCGTGTTGCTGCAAAGCCTTTGTTCTCTTATAGTAAATGTCATTTGTGGTCAGGTACAGCGTTGGCGTTAGGCCTTTGCAGACCTGTCTCTAATGATGCTCTCCTTGCATCTCCCCCCCGTAGCCTTCTAGCCTCACGAAGGGGCCTCCTAAAAGCAGCTTTGAGATGGTGATGCCCCGTAGAGATCAAGAGTCCTTAAGTCCCTTTGAAATAGAAGGTGTCTTTCCCCTGTGGAAGGATTTGCCCCTCTGCCTCACCTGCTGAACTGCTATTGGGGGGGAGTTGTAGGTGCCTGGTCCTCTGCTCTTTGTCTGAAGATAGGAAAGTGGCCTGAAAATTCTCGAAAACAAATTGTTTTCTATGGTATTTTAGTTATACTCTAGTGGGAACATGAGGAGAATTGACTTGTTTGTGTTGTTTCTATTTCTGATTTGTGGGCCCTGGCAGGGAGTACGGAGGTATATACAAATGTGAAAGGAGCTCAATCTCAAAGCTGACTTCAGTGATGAGTAAAATCTTCATATTATATGTCGACTGTTTGTTTCTTAGTATGTAGGTGTGTATGTTGACTCATCAGCCTATTTTAAAACACAGTTTTGTGCTTTTTTTTCTCCTCTGACTCAACTTCAGCCATTTCATTATAAATTATTACAGCTATTACAAGGGAATTTGCCTGAGAAGACCATTGCATTTAAATAAAATGCAGTGCTTTGCTCCTATGTAATTACAGATCTTTCACCCCAACCCAAAAGGGTTAAAAACATCTTTACAAGTTGTACCCAACTTGCAGAGCTCAGCTGATCTGCCCAACCTTTAGAAAACTGAAGTCGTTTCTGTGCCTTACCACAAGTTTGAAACAAGCATAATTAAGATAAACTGATCTGGGATTCAATAATGTAACATTATCAACGTCGTTAACCACCATTTTTGCCCTCTGCATGCTCCCACGCTGGAGCTCTAAATGTTTCCAACTAAAATAATACTTGGGGGTTCCTTGACAGTTCTTTCACTCTCCAAATATTTTGTAAGCTGGAGGAAAAGATTACGATCCTGGTTACAAGCTTCATGTATTTTCTATAACTATTTCACATTTCTCTAAAAGGAAAAATTGGTTTTAAACAGTAATGGCTCGAATGAGCCAAGAGCTTCTTCAGTTGCAGTTCCGGTGCTAGAAAAACCCTCAAGAAGGAAAGTGGCCCCAGTTATTTCTCAGCAGCTTGAGAGACTGAAAAGAGCTCCTACAGCATCCAACAGTGCAGAAATCCCACCCTGTGCAGAGTAACCTGATCCCAGGGGAAATACCCCAGTAATTCAAGCACTGGGCAGAAGCTCATAAAGGTGATCTTAAGTACATTCTCACAAAATGCTAGAATAAACCCCAACTTTTATTTATTTTCAGTTAATACCAATCTGAATTTTTTGTTGGTGGTTTTATATAATGCTTCAAAAAGCAACATAAAAGTAGTCTTCTCCAATGGTTTAAACATGAAATGATGGAATGATTTTGGTGTGGTGTTTAACTGATCTTTATGCATACTTGTGGTATCGTTTTTAATGAGAAATGAGTCTTAACAGCAGGGAGGCTATCTAAGATAACCAAGGAATTATTTGTTGCATAACCTACAAGCCCAGATGTCCAAGAGAATTGTGTCTAAAAGAGAAAACAATACGTATCCATGCAAAAAAAAAACCAACCAAAGCTAGACTGGATGCTTTAAAAAGATTCCTTCTTTTCTTTGTTTGCCTAAAAAACCCTTATTTATCTTGACTCTTGTTCTGAGACAGCTTCAAAGGATCAGTTCGTGAGGCCCTTGGAGGCGGAACCTGGTGACAAGGACGACATGGTATTGCTGAACGAGATCCTCAACGCCTCCTCCCTGGAAGAGGGGGAGTTCAGCAGGGAGTGGACGGCTGTTTTTGGGCAGGTTCCACTCGCTGATGTCTCCGTGAACTCCTCAGCTGGGGACGTGGAGAACACGTCATCGTCCGTGGCACCACCACCATCGGGCTTCCTGCCCTCGCAGCTGTTGGACCAAAACATGAATGACTTGCAGTCGTCTTTACATGGTGAGAGCTCCTCTTGTTCTCTTAGCCTTTTGGTTTTAAGTTTTAGACTATGGCTTCCTGCTGTGCAGAAGTGTGGTGACAGAAACCCTGAAGTTAAAGCAGAGTGGCCTGGAGAAGGTGTGAGTAGCATATTTGATCTTCTAGCCCGGCTCATTCAGTGTTTGTGAACAAAGTACCCTAAAGCCTGAAGTCTGTCTTGAATATTTTTATATTGAGTTTCCTGAAATGTTCTGTAGGCCTGAGAGAAAATCTGCTTGAGTGGGTTTTACTGTTTAAATCCCAACTGCTGTCTCTGTGAAGGGGCCAAAGAACCAAAAATGATTACCGTATTTTGTCTGGGAATACTATTTTTAAACAACTTAGTGAAACTCCATTGCATTCATTTGGTTTTGTGTGGTTTTTCCCCAAACATCCCATACTGTTGCGTGTAGGGCTATGAGTAAGGTAGAAATGGGTTGTCTCATGTTAGTGACAGAGCATTGCTCTCATAGGCAGGTTACCTATGGATGCAGGTAACAACCCTTCTTCTCCACTTTCCTCTGTGCAGTTCATTTTCTTGGGTTTTCCAAGCTGTTGCTGGGGGGACAGGAAGGGAAGGAGCTGGACTAGGGCAGAGCTTTCCTGCTGCTGCTTTGGCCTGGATGCAGGAAGGGAGGAAGGTGGTGACAACCAGCCAACAGCACCTACCTTCATCCTCCTCACAGCCCAACTAGATTTTTCCTAGGGCTTTGCAGTCTGGAGGAGGGGCTGGCCTTTCTGGGCTCTGTCCCAAATCATTTAAATCTCATTTGAGGAAGAGTGATGTGTAGGAAAGACCAGGAGACTGATTCCATCCCAAAACCCATGCAACTGGTGCAGTCATAGTGATGTCAAATGACCTGTGACATTTTGGCAAGAATAAGAAAGTCAAATTCACCTTATAATTAATCCAGTTGCCACCACCCCCCTAAAGCAAGATGCTTGGGTTCACCAACTTCAATGCTGAGATGGAAAATGGGGGGTGGGTGGGGGGTGTGTGTGAATAATTATTTGCACTGGAGCCTCAATGCTACATACTTCCTGTGTGAATTTGGCCTTAAGACCATAAAGATTCTTAAAACTCACATGCTTAACTTTAAGCACATTAACTTTTCTATTAACTTCAGTGGGATTACTTACTGATTTTACGTTAAGCACACTCATAAATCTTTGGGGCTTTGTTTTCTCTCTGCCTCAGATCTTAATCTGGAGCCCAGGCACAAGGCTGTGCGGGTTGTAAACTCTTAGGGTCAGGAATTCCCAGCTCCGAGTTTTCTCTGGCTGTATTTATAGGCAGGATCCAGCAGAGTGAGACTTTGAATTGCTGTGGGACTATCAGGTGCTGCTTTAAAAAAAAAAAAAAAATATATATCTATATATATATTATATATATTAGAAACAAAGCGTGGTCTCAACAAATCTTTAAGATTCCCTTCCAGATACAGCTTTGTAGTTTGGTGGCCTCTCAACTTCTTCACAGAGAGTGTTGGCTTTCTCTTTTATGATGTTTATGGCCTCATTTATTTACTTATTCATCTCACTAAGGGCTCCTCTGTATCCTGCCTCCACGTGTGTATGTTCTAGTCGGTAAGAAACGTGCAGCTCACCGTTTCCATTTCTAAAGTTAGTTGTGGTAATTTTGGGGTAGATGCTGGCTGAAGAGTAAGCTGTTGGGTTTTCTTGCTGTCTCGGTGATAATTTTTTGTCTGGTCACGTAAGGAAGTCGGCCCGTGAAGAGGCAAGCCCCAGACAGGCTGAGGGCCAGCAACGGTCTCAGAGTGATGGGCTGCACTTGGGTTTTGAAAGGCAAATTGTTCTTTGTAGCTGAATGTAAACCACTAAAAACAGAATTCATGAAAGTATTTAGTAAAACTTCTGTTTCAGTCTTTCCCAGTGCCTTCGTGGATGGATAAGCTCATTACGAAAGCATCACACGTTTTCTGGAGCGTTTCTGGTTGGCTGTTTTTGAGGTGCTGTTAGGTTCTTTTAGTTTTCTAAGTGGGACTTGGGCTTCCTGCATTTCAGAGAACCAGACCAGTGTCTCTCAGGAACATGCTGCTTACTGAGTTCCAGCCCAGGGACTCGAAAGGAGAGCCCCAAAGGAGTCAACTGCTCTGCAGTGTTTTGCTCCTGGCTCCGTCTGTCTCATCAGTGTAAAGGAACATGTGCCCTTGTGGCCAATGGCCTCCTGGGGGGCATCAGGAAGAGTGTGACCAGCAGGTCAAGGGAGGTCATCCTGCCCCTCTGCTCTGCCCTGGGGAGGCCACAGCTGGAGCTCTGTGTCCCATTCTGGGCTCCCCAGTTCAAGAAGGACAGGGAACTGCTGGAGAGGGGACAGCAGAGGCTACAAAGATGCTGAGGGGCCTGGAGCATCTCTCTGCTGAGGAAAGGCTGAGGGACTTGGGTCTGTTCAGTCTGGAGAAGAGAAG
>BJBW01006040.1:0-46369 GCA_004320125.1 Scolopax mira | reverse complement strand
CTGAAAAGTAACACCACAAACTACAAGCGCACTAGATATTAATACCTGAAAAGAGTGCATTAATCACAATCTTAATAGCATGCCATATACCATATGTATGTTTCTTAATCACTTACACTCTTTCTCAGGTCCCTGGAAATTTACCCTGTACAGCATCCTGGACAAGGCGGGGGATGAATCTCATAGAGGCCAGCTGTATTGTTGGAAGATTCCCTATATTTCTCCCCAAACCTTGTGGTTTATATCTACTGCTGACCTTCATATGCTTAGATGAATCTAACTCATACCAAATATAAAAGTATATAATCTTACTTAATCCTGCAGTGGGAAGACTGAACATAAAGTCCTGTGGATCAGTGCGTAGATGGACTAACTATTCTACTATAGCAGTCATTCTAAAAATCATATTTTCTGGGGTCTATTATTTCAGTAACATATTCAAATTTCTTCTGGAAACATTTGGAAAGGTAGTTCCCTATTAGAAAATCTCATTTTCTTCCCCATAGATAGGACTAGTTGTTTCCTTAGTAAGACAATAAAAATTCAATTTTTTACAGTGTAAACACTCTATATAAACTTCAGCTTTTTCGTCACTCTATTAGTGAAGCTAAAAGATCTTGCAGAAGGAAAGCGAAAACTGACTAGGCCATTCCTTTTCTCTCCAGAGAAAGAGGTTCTGCATTCTATGGGATTTGCATCTTTCTGAATTTTAAACAATTTAACAATGCATACAACGGTATCACCATCTTCACTACATACTCTGATGATGCTGCAGTTCTATCAATAATGTACCAGGGAAATTGCCTTTACTTTTGTGTCAACATCAACAGGAATATTAAAAAACAAAACAAAACAACACAAACTCTGAACAAAAAACTTTTCTTTCCTTTTTTTGTTCTGAAAATGTTCTAAAAGACCATTTCCCAACAAAGTAAATCACCCTTTGTACACATTTTGGTATTTTTGCAAGCCATACAATGACTGGGCTTCCATAGATGGTGATTTTGACATTATGCAGGGAGGGAGCATTCTCATGCTAATGGGCAAATCTAAGCCAGTCACAAAAAAACCTCCTTGAATAGTACAAAAGTTGAGTTGCTAGTGGATTGAAGCAGAAGAGGAAAAAAAGCTGGTTTAAAACTAGTTTTGCCATTCTAAGGTTTTAAGAGGTTTTGTCTTGATTTTACTTTCTTTTCAAGTAAAAATATTTATTTTAGACTACAAGATACTAAATGTCAGTTTATGCAAGAAGGCACCTTGTGGTAAGTATGACTATCAAATATAAATATTTGGAGAAACAATAGTTACTTGAGTCATGGAACAGCATGAAACCAACTTTCACTGTGTAGGGGTCTCATGTAATATGATGGTTCTTTTAGAAGTGCACTTTTGGATCCTGTTTTGCCCTTATGAAAAAGACATTTTTTATCAACAGGATTAGAAATAATCATAATGTTTTACAACAGGAAATCAGAAACCTGCAGAAAGGGTTTTGAGGTACAAACTAGGTATAATATAAGAATCCACCACCACATGCTGTTCACTATCATAATATTTTTTCATACTAGGATTAGAGTACAGAAGAAGCAACTTAGGAAAGAAAGACATATTTATTCTAATACAGTGGGAGGAAATATTCTATTTTTCAATTAATCAAATTATAATGTTACTGAGAAAAAATGTACAAAAATATGGAAAGAAAGGGTAAATTAGATGAAACCCCATACAGTCATTCCACAAAATACTTCTGCCTCACTTTCTTCCCACCTACAGCCTAATCTGAGGTTTTTAATGGCTATTAGTGATTCCTAGACATTGTTGTTCCTCTGTACACAGTAGATTTTAAGCCTTGGTACTAATTGGGGAAATAAAGTATTCATAATGCAAGGCCAGATCAACTTTATATTTATGGTCCATAAAAAAATTCCAAATGAATTGAACAAGTCCTAGAATAGGTCCATAATAAGAATCTCCTAGTATGATCAGGTTCCACTATTACTTACTGACTTCACTGCAATCACTCATGATTAATGGAGTAATTTTCAAAGTGCAAATAGTTGCTATTAAATATATATATATATATATGATATTGTATCATAGGACTTTATCCTTACCTTCTCCCCCATTTTTGATCTGAAATAAATGTGAGTGTCATTTGCAACAAAGTCACTGACATATATTCAGTGGCAACTAGGTCCAGCAAAAGTGACTTCATGATCAAGTCATCAAATTAAATTATGGGCCCAACATTGCTCCCATTGAAGTGAGTGACAGGAATATATCTGATATCAATGAGAGCAGGTTCTCAACCTGTATCTTTCACAAAGGAAATATCTTTAAAGCTAACAGAGGCATAGGAACCTAACTTTTTACAGCACAGTTTAACATTACAACACATTATATACAATTTTTGAAGTTGGAAAGGGGATGAAACAACAATAACAACTGCTATACAGATGGCACATCTGATTCATACTATAGCTGATTTTCAGACAAAAAGAGACACTTCAGAAAAAAATTAATATAGAGACTAAAAGAGATGGGATCTATATATAATACACAACACAGCACATATTTACATAGTCAAATCCAACTCACCTGCTACTTCAGTATCCCCCTGAAGTTAATATAGATGAGAGCAATTTCATGCTATACATAAACAGGTATAAAAGTTTATAACTGATTTGACATTTATCCTTGGTAGGGAGGATGAGGGAAGGAAGGATATCTTATCAGACCAGTGCAAGGCTTTAATTCCTGAAGAGAAACTCCATGAAATCCACCAAGAACTTAATTTATTTTGGTCTAATTAACACTGGAGTTGCTGTAATTCAGCCACAGTGGAAAACCCTGAATTCAATAAACTCCATGTTTTTTTGCAGTACTCTTCAATTGATTTAGGGCCAACGTCTGAAATACTCAAGACCACAACAGGCATCATGAGTGCTAAGAACACTTTACCTGAACCTGCTCCACAATCCTTGAATTGTAAAGTAATGCATTGTAAAGTAATGATAATTCATAAATTATTGAACCTATATATCCACATCACTAAAATGTAACATCAAGAAGCTCTCAAATGCTTTAAAACAGAACAGCAGAATATCTTTACTCCTTGTCCTGAGAAGAAAGTGACTCAAGATTGGAATAATGTATGTCTACTATACATGTAAAGGAGAGAGTTGGAATATTTTATATGTGAAAGACTTGAGCTTGTTGTCTTTGTGCAAAGCAGTTCTAAGCTTACATAGACTCCATATTGTAGTTTATTTTCTGCATCAACATGCAGGAATTCTGTGTAACTATTTTATGAGGAAATTATTAAAACAGGCATTATTAGTGCTTTTTATAATCTGAATATTTAGAGGGTAGGTCTGAGAATAATCTTCTTATTTATCCAAATATATATATATATTTTACACACATGTACACACATAATTTTAGATCAGCTTGAAGAAATGTATAAATGAACAGCCTCTAAGTGAAGCATCTAGATCACAGTTTCCCATACTGTAGTATACGTGAATTTCGAGTGAACAGTTATATGCTTTCTTCTGCTCCTGTACATAGATGAGAGGGGCTGCTGCTGCCACCACCACCATGAAGTCTGCAGACTCAGGACCGTATTTAATTCATGCCAGCCCAGATATTTTCCTTAACCAGTGCAATGTCTGTGGCATTCACATGTTTATGCCAGCCCAAACATGCTCAGTAGACTTTAAAAAACACACAAGAAAATGAAAATTTGAGGGGGTTCTGCATAGTTTTTTGGGGGAGTGAAGGTGAAATCCTGGCTGTATTCAGTCAACAAAAAAGCTCATAGTGGTATTAATGATGCTAGAACACAACTGTACAAGGTGTATTCCTGTTTGTGCAGAAAGGGATAGTGTTCAAAAGAAAGGCCAAGTAGCTGAATGCCAAAATAAGACTTAGAATAGAAGATACTTTGAAAATATTTTTGCTCACAGGCTCAAAACTCCAGTACAGTCAACTTAAGGAAAGAACAAACAGGCCATCCATGGAGAAAATTAACTGATATCTAGGCCATTGCATTCTAGATGAGAGCTAAAACTTACTCTGCGCTTTCCATTAGTAGCCTCTACCTCTTGGAGCTTACAGCAAAAGAAAAGCAGGGAGAATACACTGCTAAGACAAATATTAATTTACTGTTATAAATAAAGCTTACTGCCGGTATAATTTTCCCATTGAAGTAAAGATTCTCTTTTTATCACTGATTTTGGCAATCTTGGGTAAATATTTAACATCATATTGAATAGGCACCCACTGTTTCTTTTCTGAGCACCATGGAAGAAGCAAATACTACAATTTAGGCATCCAAACTGGGAAGAGGCCTGAGAATTGATAGAAAGCTGGCACCAGCACAGTATGCTTGTCCTCAACTCAATCATGGGGAATTTCTAATTAGTCACTTGCACCCTATTTCTGCCCATGGATCCAAATCAAGCAGGGAGAATACCAGCTCCAGTCTCAGAGCTCTTTGGGCAACAGGACCCATATTTTTAATGCAAGTTATGATTTATTACCACAATTCTTCCTGAGTTTCTGACATCGTTACATGGCTTTGGGAAGAGAACTGGCTCGTACCTTTCTGCTTTACAAAAAACAACAGATGAAAGCAGAGCATAGCTGAATACATAAATACGCCCAGAGGGCATTTTCAGGATCCTTTCTAAGGCATTTTTTCCTGGAAAAAAGCACGTTCTTTTGAAGCTAGTTTTGCTGAACTAGCAAAAAGGTAAAAACTGTGGGCTGGAAAGCTAGGAAGCCAACAGCAGCACAACCACCCAACCAGTTAAAATGTTTTCCTACAACAAGAGTACAATATATATTTGATGGGAAGGCATAAATGCATAACTAGGAATAAGAAGTTTCTTGGCTATTATGGCTCTCTTCAGTTAAGAAAGTATGTATTGACCATGGGAGAAGCTTCAAGGGACTTTTTTTTTTCTCAGAGATACCAATTACAGTTTTTACTGTCCTAATTCTTATGATATAGTAAAAACCATCAAAGCACTGAGAAAGACATAAAAACCAGAAGGAACATACACTTTACCCCAGAAACCTTGACATGTAAATGAGACAAGCAATGCAGTCCAGACACACTAACTACACCACCAAAAGGCAGTAAGGTCAAACATTACAATGTCTTTTGTTTGTTTGTTTGTTTGTTTTTAAAACAACATTTATAGTGTTGATTAGTACTGAAAAGCAGTTACCCTATCACTTATATGATTTGTACTTCACATACACAATACACAATGAAGGTATAGAATACTTCAGATGGAAACATAGTGTAAGAAGCAACATTCATTTTAACCATATGATCACAATAAGGATCCATTTCCCAAATTCAGCCTTAACATCTATACTCTTTTTAAACTATGTTTTACAAATACAGAAAGCATAGACTTTAGGAGAGAAAATAAAAATATAAAGTGTACACAACAAGAATAATTTTCCAGCTATTGGGACTTTCTTTTTTATCTTTTTTTTTCCTTCAGCACTATTTCCGGTATGAGATATTTTCAGGCATTTGTAGCCTAAAGTAAATATCTCCACTTTTTTTTTTTTAATAATTTCTGTATATATTTCACAGTGAGCCCTGAAAAATATGTGGTTTTAATAGACACATTGAACATCTAATTAACAGCAGAAATCAAGCCTGTGCAATCTATAAACGTGCAATTTCAGTTAACACAAACATAGCAAAAACTATGGGATAAGTATGTGTAACTGAAACAGTAAAGCTCAAAGACACTAACCTTGCTTACATGATAAGGCAAGTTTAAGGTTTGCTTTGATCCATAAGAGATGAGTTGTAAAAAGCTCCCATTCCCCTGCTCAGGAATGAAGAATTCCTTTTGCTGCATTATGCATAACATCATTACAGAGAAGGTACATGTCAAGAGCAAGTGGTTCAGATATCCTACTAGCATACTAAAATAGCAGTGGGACTATAAAATGATTTAGGTACTATATTACACAGCTCTTCTTTAAATACCACTTATGCCGTCACATTTGCCAGGAATCTTTCTTTTTAAGTGTTCTAAATGTAAAGTTTCTGGTATCTGTTCCCTGGAGGCAGCTTCAACTAGAATAGGCAGGTTCGTACAGCAGATGACTATCTGTTCCTTACAAACTACGTCTGATGTACTGTGCAGTGATAAAAAGCTCCTTATCAGTTTGGATTCCAACCTAAAGGCAACTGCTGTCCAGATCTTACAGTGAAAAATAATGTGGTGTAATTAAAGCTCACAACCTACAGATATAGCGTGCCAAACAGCACTTGCTTTAGTCAGGACTGGAAATTTTGGTTGTAAATTTACTGTGAAGATTTTTCTAATCTATAAGAAGAAGAAATCCTGCTTCGGCCTTTTCCTTTAATATTCACAGCTTCTCTCTCTCTCTCTCCTCCCCCTTCTTTTCCCGTCTCCTATATGCTAACAAGCCACATTTAAAACACTTCATGAAAGTCTATATATAACAGTTGTGCTTTTTGAGTCCCCTTCCAAACTTTCCCAAATTTATTCTAAGCACTTGAAGAATGACAGTTCAAACATTCAGTAAAGATTTACTCTATTTTAGCAATAAAATTTTAAAACCAATTTCCACTTAGTATGCCAAAACCTCACACACATTTTATGTGCAATTGAACTGGGTGAACTGGTAAATTAAACTGTGATTGAGAATTTTCTCAGACATGGGGACACAGTTGCCTCTGGGTGTATCTGTTGTAGCATTTCAGTTCAGATCAGGAGGCACTACTGAAGCAAATCTCCCAGTAGTTCCCACTTCCTTCACTTTGGTTCACATCATATTTGGAATGTGCAAAACCCTCAGAAATACAAAGGGTGTGAAAGTCAGCGTGGAAGTGATCCTCAGCACCAGATGTTTTCTTCCCTAGGTCTGCTCTTACTGGGCTTTTTCCCTAATATAGAAATTCCTTAAATTGTCAAACTATTTCCTGGCACACTTTTGGCACACATGCCATCCAGCACTCTTTCAAAAATTTCCCAAACCAGCTTGGGAGTGCAAGTATTCCCAGGGCCATTTCCAACAGGCACTTTTTCACACAGCCACCTAATTTCAGAGAATGATGGAATTTATTAGCAGGAATGTGGTCTGTTCCCTGGTCCAGCAGTCAGAGCCTGGGAACATTTTCAGGCACTTGTAATTCATTGGTGTAGTGGTCCCATACCTACAATACAGTTGATGGTCCCCAATGCAGAGATTGAAGAGTGGAGACTTTTCTCTGCTCCTCCTTTCTCAGGTCCTCCAGGCAAGGGTGACAGTAGCTGCTACTACATGGGTAGAACACCTAATGACATTTTCAGCACTTTTTCTGTGTTTCTATTATTCTATCTCATATCCACACAAAGGCTGACAATCTTATAGGTGTTAGTCACTCTATTAGTTGCTGTGACAGAGGTCAGTTCAGTCCATCAAAATATTTTGACTTTGCAGAACAGCATGTGATACAGAGTTACAGAATGAAAAATGCAACCCTGCTGCCATATTCAAGAGCTCAGGGATTTTAAAATCACACTTAAAGTTACCTGTGCCCTCAGAATCCTGAATGGACTCATCATAAAGCCCTGTGTCAGAAACAATACCAGGATTTCAGTACACAGAGTTGCAAGACTAACAAAAATCTAATTCGTCTCAATGGTCCTTCCCAGACGCAAAGTTTTCCATTTGCATAGGCCTTCGTTGAAAGGCCAGAGCTACATGGCTCTGATAACACCCAGTGAAAACCTCTCCAGCTGGTAAAACTCATATATATCCATGCTTTAAGACTATCTCCACACTGCCGAGGTGAGCCCTTGTTGTGCCGCTCCAGGCACCATCATGTACCACATCCATCCCACAGTCCTTCACAGTGCCTTATTTAGCAATTCCTTAGCCTTCAGCTCAAAAGCCTACCCCGTCTCAGTGTGGTCACATGCATTGGTCACATGCATGTGGTCACATGTACTGCCCAAAACAACCTCCTGCCATCCACCCTGCAATCACCACATTAGCCTGCCCTTCCTGCCTGTGGGCTGAGTACCTCAGACATGGGGCCTCTGAGGTAGTACTGCAGACCAACTGGTTTTGACACATATTTGGGATGATGAGGCAGAGATGGAACATGTACAACTCATGAGTCTGTGAGACCGTTATTTAGTTTCAGAGCTTTAAATATCTGGCAGGGCTCTTGGAGCCCAGGGTGGGATTTGGTATGCTTTGAGACTCACATATATAAAGTTTGCCAGCCTGACATAGGGGGACACTTTCAGCAATACCTGAGAAACTTGGGAGCACACATCCCACAGACTAAATTAACAAAACACATTTTGTTACAACAAAAACCAAAACACATAAGAAAATCATGAAGGTGTTCCTTTCCAAACATTTAAACCCAGACTGGAACATAGTTGGTTTTCATTTCGTTTTATAGGTGACATTTGTTTATCCTGCTAAAGATAATGTCAACATTAACTACCTGCTAGTTGTTTTTATACCTTTCTTAATAAGTGATCTAGTCCCATCTTATTCCTTTATCTCTACTTCCACAGTTACCAAAAATAGATTGTGATAGAGTCAACTTATTTTTGGTACAAATTTCTTGATTTAGAGTAGTAGTTTTTAATAATTAGTAATTATTTTCTGTATGTCCTGGCTGCTGCTTGATCTTTATGTTTTGATGTGGGGAAACCCTTGTGTGCTGAGACTATGGGGGACATATATATATATATACAGCCAGAAGAATCTGGCCCATAAGCAGGTCTTTTCTATTCAGCTCCTCACTTTTCATGAAGGAATTCATTAAGTTTCAAAAGAGAATAGGAAAACAAACTGGCTTATCCAGAGAAGTAAACAGTACAATTACAAGAACTCTATTTCAAGCTAGACATAAAAAGCAATCACCTAGAACAATAAAAATCATACTCCAGATGACAGGAAACAATACACTCCATATCGTGCATATATTCACTTGTGCATTTTATAGACTGAGCTGAGTTCAGGACATGAGCCTGAATTTTAATGTGAAAGGTGTCATACCTGACTTCAAGGTCATTATTATCTGCTTAATCTACTTAAGTAGCACAACAAAATTATATAAAGCTATGTAACAGATTAAGGCAACCGAGAATCAGGATAAGAACATCTCTTTTCAGGCATGTTTTTTGGACATTTATGTAGAAACACAGATCTCCCTGGGACCCTCATATCACCATGGGACATGGGACATCAACAAATTCCTCCAGAGGGCAATTTGGAGCAGAAGCCCAACCAAAGCTACATCAAGCTACAAAAACTGGAGCATTTTTCACTTTCCAGGAGGCCCAGATACATCTATCTTCGAAGGGGGGTGGAGGGGGAGGAGGAGAAGAGGGATGCTATTCTCCCTCCCCTGTCTCTCCCCTTCCTGTGGAGCAGAGCCTGAGGTGCTTTGTCCCTGCCCTTTGATGAGGGCTCAGGGGAGACATCTGCAGTGCCATAGAGGTCCCAGTGTAGCTCTAGGGATGAAGGTTTCAAAGACATGGATTTGTATGAGGGGTGAAAGGCAAGCAACATCAGCACAATGTGGTACCTCTCAGTGCATCCATGTGGACACGTAGCCCCTCTACCTGCCTCCACATGCCCTGGCCAGGCCCAAAGCAAATGTGGAGTTACACCAAAACCAAGAGGAGACACAAACTGTCAGCAGACGCCAGTGGGTCTGGGCCTGCTGCACATCACAGGCACACACCTGTGTTTTGTTTGCTGTGGCAGCAAAGCTTAGGTAGGACATAGGAGGATCCTAGACATGCTGTGTCCTTTTCCTGGCTCTGAGGATGCACTAAGTCCTGAGTTTTCCTACTGAAAGGTACCACAGAAAATTAGGAAGAAACTTTCACTCACAACACAATGTAGAGCTAAACAGCTATTTTGAATCTCCTCTTGACAAACTGCAGGTTTTTTATTTCTTCTGGCCTTATCTTCTCAAAGGTCAATCATTCTACTCAGCCAAAACTCCCTTAAACACATACCATTTTTATTCACAGTGCAGACTGCAAGATTTCAAAGAGGCTGAAAAGGAGGCTTTGCTGCATTCAGACCAGTCTGAAACTCTGCAATTTTCATCCCCAGATTTTTATCAGTGTCCCTTGTTTCAGTTTCTGGAGGGTTGTCTCTCATGAAACTCACTGGAGTTCCAGACCCAAATAAACCAAAATCACTCGAAGTGTAACAAAGTAAGAAAAAAAGCTGAACCTTGGCATGTCAGATACATGTGACCATAAATCAGTCAAGATTTCCTCAAAATTAGCCATAGGTTTATTTGAAAGGTTCACAACTTTATTTAACCTTTTGATAAACCTGGCTGAGCTTTCAGAATGTGTGGGTGCGGGCTTTATAATACAAGCTTTCACAGCTCATGTCGCCACCTGCACTCTGCACTTTGTACATACATTGGAAAACAAGCCCTGGTTCTGGGCTCTTTTATACTGAGATAAGTCAGATACAGTGCTTTGGAGTTCAGTTACATCTCTGAAAAAAACATCCTGCTCAGAGCATTTATATGCTCTTAAAAGAATGTCTTGAATTTACAAAGACATTCAAGCTTACTAGGTAGATCATAATTCTCAGCAATAGAGTGCATATTTGGGCTGGCTTTTTTATATAAATATGCCAACTCTACGGAAAGGAAACAGAAAGTTTTAAAACTAAAACCCACTTCACAGATTTAATTTGACTGCAAATACTGTTAGATACAAAGTACACATTCTAAAAGCACGATGATTTCAGTTAAATCCTTACTTTAACTTTCATGTTCATTCTTCTAGAGAATTTTTTTTCATTTTCAGACTGAACTTGGTTTTGCAGCTGCTTTTATGCCTGCAGCTTTATGTAATCTGGAGTTCCACTTATTGAAGGCGGATGTTCTCCTGAGATTGGTCTCTCTCAGTTCCACACAACACCCACTTGACATTTGCTGAGGGCAAGAAATAAGGCAAAGGACATAATATGGTTAAAAGTCAAAAGCTATAAATACTTGCAGCCTTTGAAATATTCAGCATCTTAATATGGTTACATACAAAGTTCAAGTAAAAAGCACTCCAAGTTCATTTTTCATGTTGTCTCCAGTTTGTGTTCTAAACTAATATTGTATTCAGAGCTTGATTTGCTGATCATTTAATGTATTTGTGAATAGAAATCAACATGAAAAGTGAAATTAGATTAGTGCCTGTGCAGTAATGTTAAGATTCTCGTAGCACTTGAAGTATTTTATCACATTGCTCAAAAAAATGCTCTCATAAATCTTTTGTTTTTCTCACAAACCGAGATGACTGTTAACCACTCACCAACACTCTGGTCTACAAATATAGTCAAACATCCAGCTCATAATTAGCCTTCTAATTCCTGCTAAAATCACAGAAATTTAAGCAATTGTAATTTCCAGATACTTTAAGATCTTTCTGATTGCAAAAACTCAGTTACTGCATAAATAAGAAGAAAAACAGCATGCATGAGGTTGCTGGAGTTAATCATGGAGGGTGAACCCAGGCAAAGAGTAAGTCATTAAACACTGATGCATTGGCTTACGTTATCATTGTTTGTGTAAGAACATTCCCCTTGCACATACACATGCAAAATACTAAAAGCATGTGAAAGGTGACTAACAGTGTCTATTTGATGCAGCTCCCAATTTGGTATCAATTTACCCCAGAACCACAGAGAAAGGGTCTTTGAGAGAGTGGCTAGACCTCAAAATCTTAAAGGCAGAGATGGCTACACAGGGCAAATAATGAGGGAAATTCTCTTGGCCCTTAAAGGGAGAAAAGGGTAGCACTCATCTAAATTAGGTATAGGTGCAAGTCATCCAGCAGGTGGGTGTGAGGAAGGAGTGGCTCATGCCTGAATCCCTGCCTAAGAACCCAGCTGTCTGCTGCCAGTACACTGCAAAGGTATTTATGCACCTACCACCCCTTCCAAGAAATGCAACTCAGTGTCTAAATTGAATCTTAGGTACCTACCTGAACTTTCAGGGTCATGGGTGGCTTTAAAAATATAGCTCTTGTTCTCTCTATTCTGCTGGAAAAAAAACTCTCCTTTGTCCCTGTATGTTGTCAGAAGTAACTCATGAATTCTGGTACAATGCTGTGAAAAATGGTGGGCATTATTTTAAGGGTAAATAGAAGCATTATTTTCTTTCTGGTGTTAAGCAAGTTGTGTAACTTAGCTGGACTTGTGCCAGAGCTAATCTCCAGTAGTTCATGAAAGAGCTCTGTTAGTTCTTGTAATGATAAATCAGGCTAAATGAAGGAAGCATTCCTGTTTCTGGCAGGTACATTCCAACACTGGCTGCAATAAAATGAAATCAGCTACCTCTGTGCAGCCTCACCTTTGATAGTATCTGAAAAAATACCTTTTTTTGTCAGCTACTGTACATGTATTTTCACTGCGTAAGGGTCTCTCAAAGATTCCTGGAACATCTGGTCATGAAGTGACAGCCCAAAGCTATTTAATCCCTCCATTTTCCTATTTAAGATTATACATGCCATTTTTAATACCTCTGATAAAATCTTACTTTCAGTTAAGCTGCGGCCATTGTACTCGAGTCAAGCATTTAGCCACATAGTTTGTCTGGAGTGTTTGGCAGCAACATTGCTCTTGGAAAGAGATTTTTGACAGAGATACTTTGGCCATTGTTTTTATTATGAGAAGAAATCAGGCAAATGTCTCTCATTGAAAGCTGCCCTAGGAAAAAAAGCAAATTAGGATGGAGAAAAGTGAAGGTGAAAGGAAGTATTCATCCAGTGAATGGCTGAGCAGTGTAGACCTAGAAGGTTGAATCCCAGAGCAGCTGTGTCAGGAAGCAGAAAATTCCTAGTTTTGCTAATAGTACTTCAGTTCCTTTAAGTGTGGAGAGCCCTTCTTCACTTGTTCTGTCAGTGTTGCAAATTCAATAGCATACTCACAGCAGGTCAAATTGACATAATGTTAAAACACTGGTCACTCGACTGTGCTAAGACTCCCAGTGCTATTGACACTTGCTGAGATGACCTGGTGCTTGCATACCAGCATGCGACACATTTTTAGAATAAGTCTCTAATAGAAAGAGCTTTTGTAGGAAAAAAAGCTAATTAGTTATCACAGAAGAGCAGTAGGAGGAATAGAATTCATTGTTTATGTAAGACCACAAAAGTGCCTGTAAGGCTTCTTTTTGTTTGTTTTTAATGTACCTATATTGAAACATTTTTTTCTTGGTCTGGGTATGTGCAGCCTAAACTATTTTCTCCATATAATAATTTTACTCTGCTGAGAGGCAGCATCACCTGGGGAGGGGTAAAGAACTGTGAAAAGCTAAGTTATTTTCTATGTCCGGTTTTTCCATTTAAAAGCATGACAGTGCCCCCTTTTCATCAGACTTTGTTTATTTGTTTGTTTTTAATTTCAAAGGCTTTTTTAACAGATTTGGACAGAAAAATGAAAACAGCAAGGGTTTGATAATTGTAATCTTTTGCAATCAAATTTATGACATTTATAAATATAGATGCATGGATTAAAATTCCTAGACAATGGAATATTGTTATTGGCCAACATCCTAGGCTGCATACCTGGTATGCTGAGGTATAATCAAGCATAGGGTAGGGTTTTATGTGTGAAAGCAATGCTTGACTGGATTTAAATGGTTTTGATTGGAGCCGATATGATGCATAGTTGGACATAATGTTCATAATTGCCTATTTTTCTTGGCAAACAACAAGGTGCTTGATGACTGCTTTCTGAAATGTTCACATCTATTTCTTTGTGAAGGGTACCACAATTTAACGGTAATTCTAAACAAGCTTGTGTTGTAGTCCTCTGACTTTGAGAGAATGCATTCCTTATTTACTTAATTTCCTCACTACAGCAGAATTGCAGTATCTCTTTTGTCAAGGTTGAATCTTGGTCTGGTTTTAATGACAATTCCCACAAACACCTTTGCTCTTTCTCTTGTACTCTCTTCCTTTTCCTACATGCATCCTAATAACCACACAAAATTCAGTCAAATCCACAAGCAGTCTCACATGTGTTTCTCAGCCAGACTAATTTTATCTTCTTCCATTAGTGTTTGACACAATCCAGAGGAGGTGTTTTGAGATAGGCATTACAGAACTATAATTATTCTAGCCAACTTGACACAAACGTGAGCATACACACACATTTTTCCTCCCCAAGGAACAGTTCTGACTCAGAAAGGTATATGTTCACTCACAGACTTGCAAAATGTCCTTCTGGGTTTAATGCATGAGCATTTTCCAGGCTAGAATTAAAAGGACAGCCCCAGTCCTCTTTAAGCACAGCTCCTACCATTGCTATAACCTTATAGAATTACTTACGGACCCTCTCCAAATGCTGGGGCACTCAGGAAGCCTTGCCTGTTCTGTTTTCTTGCAGAATGATCTGAGGTCTTCGCTGTGGTTGACACCTGTAAGATTGTACAATGCTTACAATGAGGATATAGGCTCAAGTTCTTGTCTCCTGATCCTCTCAACTAGCATCTTTCAGCATTATTTGCTCTATCTCTCTTTTAGCTGCCCCCTGGTTTACCTACATGAATATTCTTACTCCATGCCAGCTTGGTTTCTAGAGCCCTTGCTCCAGCTTCTTTTCCCAGGACTGAAACAACAACTTAGCAATTGGCCCACCCATATCAGTACAATATATTCACATATTTTCCCCAAGTTTTTTTGTCAGCCCCAAGTTTGTAGAAATCACAGGAGTTTCCAGATGAAATAACATTTCATATTCTTATATAGAGCTTTGAAATTACTTGTGCATATAGTCGCTTCAGTTGATCTTTGGTAGAAATATGAGAGACTTCATTGACACAGATGGTAGAATGAAAGGGACAGCCTTTGCCTGTGCAAAATGGCTTGAAGAGGTGGAAAAGCTCCACTCAAGATTCCGTGGCACCTTGGCACTGAAAAATCATATGTTATACACCTATTATGCTCTCAAAATAAGTAGGCAGAAACTTAGTACCTCTCCCTATCCTCATAACTTAGAATTTGTGACATCTAGTGTGTCAGGGAAAACGATAATTTTGTCATGTTTGGTATGAGAGAAAAGCAATGTGCAGAGCTGACATGTAAAACTGCCCCTTGAGCAGAATTAAAGAATGTGCCCACCTGGAAAACCAAATCTCATGTTCTTATGACCGAGAATGAGCAATCTCACAGTCCATTCCTTAATGAGAATTAAATCAGTCTAAGAATTAGAGGAAGCCAAACATTCCTCCAAAAAAAGATCTTTAAAGTCCTAGTGCTCTAATGCAAAGACTTCCTGAATGCTGTGCCCTAATGCAGAGGAAGAAAGCAGATCATGAACACATGGCACAAAGCCTCAGCCTAAAATGATGGAGGGACAGCATTAGGCTCTTGAAAAGATGGCAGCCTAAAAGCAAGTATATTTCCTCTTTCTTTGCCAGTTTGTGAAGAGCCAGGAGGCATGGTTGGCTAGGGTATGTGAGCCATAAACTGAGTATCCCTTGTATTTCCCAACAAACAAAATCACTTCCCCACAGCCCAAAACGAGGAGCTGGCACAGGGTCTTTTTCACATCTACAACATTTCTCTTTGCTTTCTTCACAATTAGGTCATCTGTAGGGCAAAAGCAGAGAAGTCCCTGTTGTGTGGGTAGGAACTGCTTCTTCAGCTAGCACTATACTAGTTCCCCAGGTGCTCTCTGGAGTACTTGTAGTATGCATTTAGCTTTGACAGACTTGTTGTATTTATGAAATATTCTCCAGTACAGCTGGTGGGGGGGAGGAAAAAGTTCCTTAAAACCATTTAGTAGCGTCATTTCTAATCATATAGCCAGACAAACTTCATGAAAAGTACTTATGGTAAAGCTGAAATTCAGATTATCATCTAATATTCAGCAAATTTACCATTTAAAAGACATGGACTTCATAGTCTTTTCCCTGAAGCTTGGGATTTGGGTGATCTGAGACAGCTCTGCCCCAGCAGGCCCTACAAGCAATAAGCAGACATTCCCCTACTCATTTGTCAGATTTTTAGCACATGATAAATTAAAGCACTGAAAAAAGAAGCAGGAGTCTGCTGGTTCTTAGTGAGTGTTGGAATGCTTAGGATTTGCTGATGTTTTTAAAGCTGCTTTATTAAAGAGGAATAAGAGGCTGTGCAGATACACTTGTTCCAGTTTGGTAGTCAGTTGCAAATCAGATAGTTCAAAGCTAAATAAGTGTGTCTACACAAGTTTAGCACTGATTTAAGTTGAAGTAGTTTAATGAAAAGGTACAGGTTTGCATAAAGATGAGGCTTCACCTTTTCTGCTCAATCCTGCTTTATGTGAAAAAGGCAAAGGAGGAGAAGGGGAGAAAAGTCTTTGAGATAATCTCATTGTAAGAAAGAAAACAAATGCATGCCCTGCCTACTCCAGCTGCTCTCCACCCCAGAAGTAACAGTTTGAAGTGAGCTTATGTATAAACAATAAACAGGTTATTCCTGGAGCATTTGCTTTGAGCTAGGACTGTGTGTAAGGTATTGGTTTTGGAAGTGTTGTCAAAGTATCTACTTTTTAAAATTAGACTTTGCATCTCAGGTTCATTAAGAGAGCCTTGGGCAAGAGTCTTTTATACAACCTTTCTTTTAAGGTATGAAGTGTGAATTTGATGAGTAAAAAAAACCTGAGTGAGGAATGTCTAAAAAAGGAGGAATTAACCACAGTGATATTTATGCAGCCTAGCAATGGATTTCAAGACACCTCTTTAACTCCTTTCTTCCCTCCTTCCTGTTTGCATACTCTGTTCAAAAGCTTAAATTTAATGCTTCAAAATGTGAAAATAATAAAATGTTGGTGCTCTATGCTGGTGCACATCTCTGAAAGATCTTTTGGCAATTTGTCATGCCATTTTATTTCTGCACAGACAAGACAAATCTACCATCATGTACAGAGTTTGAGAAATGTTATTTGAGAGGACTTTATTTTCTCTTCCCTTCTCCAAGTCAGGTTGAAATCAATCACTTGGACAAGATGCAAATTATTAATCTTGAGTCAGGCTTGTCACAAATCGAAACGAACCTTGTATGCATGTATGTGAGTGGTAATAGCAAATCATACTGTTCCTGAGAGAAATTGATAATGATATTATCAGACAAGGTTTTCCATGGATAGTTATGAACAAGTGCTGTCCGTATGCAATTCAGCAGAAACCCCAGGGGGAAGAAAAAAAAAAGAGCATAAGCCTTAAAGCAACAAAAGCAGAATAAATACCTCAGTGAATTTCTTGAAGCATTAGTAACTTGACAGCATCTACTCATTCACAACAAAGCCAGGGCAAGCTCAATGTTTTCTGCTGCTGCACTAAATAAAAAGTTGATGATAAGTCTCAATACGTAAGAACAAATGACAACCCTTTAGAAAGTGCTGTAGTTCTAAAATGTCAAAAAAAAATGAAAGGGATTTTCAAAGCATATTGCATAGTGTTTTCTTTTAAGGGAATATGATCCCAGGTGCCTTTAATAAAAAGGTGGGTAACAATTCCTCTTTAATTCTCTGTGATTTCACCCTAGAAATGACGGCTCTACTTCATTCATCTGCCATTACTTCTAACCACAAACATATTAAGTTATAAAAAAGGGACAAATCAAGTTGACAAATCATTTAAAAATATTTCTGGAAGGTGCGAAAAAATAAATGGAGAGAGGAATGTTCAGCTTTGAAGTATTTACTTCATATTTTTATATCTTAATCTTAAAGGCTATACACGAATACTAATTTTCTCAAGATAGCACTTACTTCATGAGTGACCTTACTGTAAACAACCAACCTATCAATATAAGAACAACTGTTCAAAATGTCAGAATCAGGATCCAACATTTCCAGAATCGTCTTTCTTTTCTCTGTCAGACAATCAGGTATTTTCAGATAACTAGCACTTTGATATTTGTCTTCTGTGTTGTTTGCCTTCTTAATTAAAGAGCAGAATATATTGGCATTGTAGAGTAAAAGAAATGCTTCTTAAAAGAATCATCTTATTTAATAATACGTCCCCTTGCAAACACTGTTTTCCTTGATAAGTGCATGCACAAATAAAGGAATGGAAAAGCGTGATTGTTTGGTTGAGATGTAAGGGCACACAAAGTGGTTAGCACTAAATAACCTGGTCAGCAGCCCAACTAATCTACTGTGGTTTGTTTTCACAGCTTTGCTCTGAACATCAGTGTTGATGGCCTGACACTCCCCGCAGAGCCTGAGAGTGAATGCTAAGTCAAGATACCAGCTGCACAATGCTTCACCTGCGATGCCAGAGATTTGGAGGAGGGAGAATAACAGTTTGTAAAAACACTCATAAACTTCACTAGATTTTTCTTTCTTTTTTTTTTTTCCCACACTACAAATGTTCTGTCAGAGCTGACAAATATATTGCAAGGATTTACATTTAAGGAAGTGGAATGCTTTTATTTTTTCTGGGTTTTTTTTTGAATTTTAAATCAACTATGACTTTTTTTTATTTGTTCTTATTTTAATTTCATGTCTGGCATGTGAGAGATCACATGAATCAATCAAGGAGACTACAGACCACCAAAGATCCCTAAAGGATCTATGTTACCCATTCCAAAACCTATTCATGCAACACTTCCACTCCAGCCTTGTAAAGGCAGCAAGATCCAGGAAAGTCAGTGTGATAGCAAATCAGCCTTGACTTCAGTGAGACTGAGCTCATTTTCTGAGCCACATGATGCAAGAATGAACTCTGCAGAACCCTACCGCAGAGCTGATCCTGCCTTTGTCCTCTCTTTGCTGCTTGGTGAAGTAAAAGCAGCCAAATTGCCAGAGTGCGATTTCGCAATCCGTTCAAAGCAAAAGATTATCTGATAAGAGCTTCCTACCTAATTATGCTTTGAGGCCTGACCCTGTTTGGTGCTGAGTGTTTCCTGCTAAGGTCCATGATCTTCCAGTGAAAACATGGCTGCATACTCAAATAGGACCCTGTGCTGAGGTCAAATGGGAGTTTAACCACTGTGACAGACTTGTCTTCAGCATACGTATGGCTGGTTTATATCGTTTCCTACTCAGCGTGTGATATGAGTTATACTGACAGACCCAATTGTGCCCATTCATTGCTTATAATATCCTAAGAACAGCTGTAAAGGGGCAGGCAAAATCATCCAACTATTGCATTATCGTATTCAACCGTAGCCAAAAGCAGGTGCCTAGAGAACAGAACTGGAGCATAGTTAAAGTTCCCCCTGTTTACTTTCTCATTCTCCATAAACTTGCAACAGAATGACTTCCTGAGCCAGAATCAGTAACTTCGTGTTGAATACTATGGGTATTTTTTCCCCTGTGTCTACTGATTTTTCTGAACCCAAGTAAACTTTCATTATCCACAATAACTTAAGGTGCTCAGTTCCACAGCTTACCTGGAGACAATGGAGACAATGTCTCTTTTTGTTCATTTTCAACCTGGCCCCTGCCAGTTTCATTTGATTTCTCCTAGTTCTTGCATTAAGAGAAACAGCAAATAATTGTTTTTCAACACAATTTTTCCAAGGTCACCCATCTTGTTCATAAATCATTTACATACCACTTAAGTAATTTCTTTTTTGATCTGAAGAGTCCTTGTCCATTTAGTTACATGTTGTAGTGAAGCCATTCCACATTTTTGATCATTGCCATCATCCTTCCCAATACCATTTTCAGCTTTATTCTATTGCTTTTGACTTGCCAGTCAATTACCTGTTCACTCAGTTCAGTGATGTCCTTCTTCAAGGACCTTTGCAAGAAGCTTCCTTTTCTTATTGTGTTTAATAACTTATGACACTTAGCAAACTCTGTCTTTCTGTTAGTAGCTTTTTGTCCAGGTAATTTATGGCTATGTTGAAAGATACATAATCTAGGAAATGGCCCTAAGGGTCTTCACTTGAAACATCATCCCAGGGAGAAAACTGACGTTAATTTGCTATTCTTTGCTTCTCATTTTTTAAAGTGGAGCTTTGGTATTGACTTTGTCATCCCAAACTGCACCTGTTGTCCTTTTAGGTGCCTAAAAGGTATTCACTACAAAGCTCAACTGTGTAGTATCTAACACCGCTTTTGGATCTAATTCAAATTAACACTGTAAATTCTAGGAAATATCTGATTGGCTGAGCAATAAGCATTGCAATGGATGCTTGTATGCTTTTTTTTTTTTTTTTTTTTTGCCATAACTTTAAATATTTAACACATATAGGGAAAATAAAGTAATTTTTATTATTAAATACAAGTCAACATGCCATAACAGTGGTCTATTCATGACTTTTCCACAGATTTGTGATATGTAGCAAACATTTTTGATAACTGTCTTGGCTTCAAATATCTGCTCATTATTTGATGTCCCTTTTAAATTTAAGGTCTTCAGGGCACAAGCTGTGTTTTTTTATGGCTGTCTATGACAACTCATACAGTGATTCTGGAGCTGTTAGCAACTCTTGGACGGAGCTTCAAGGTATTAATTCAATAACAAATCTAAGTAATAGCTAGTATCAAAAATGTAAGATTGTGAATATCTTAGCATTTTTCACTGCTCTACTTCATGATGCTTTCTATCACCAAGATGGAGCTTGATTTTTCTCACAACTATAGGCCTAGATAGCGACTTATTCTCACTGAATTTCACTGAATTTTTTTTAGAGTTGGAAGGGACCACAGAGATCATCTAGTCCAACTCCCCTACTGAAGCCGGATAGACTAGACAATGTTTTTTTGTTAGTTCAGTTTGAAAGTTTGAAAGAAGACAGGCAGTCACGCGAGCCTACCAATTTAAATATGTGTTCACTTTCCCTCATCCCACCAGGACATTTATTTCAGGGATCTCTATGCAAAATGGACATCTGGACAAAAATAAATATAAATAAATAAATAAAGACTCAAATTTATTTAGGTATCTATTTCAGTAAAATCACCTGGACCCATTTTTCGTTTAATGGCAGTGAAGTAAGACCTTTGCCAAAGTAAACATCTAGCTATTTGACCCCCAAAGCTGATGTTGTCAAATTGGCTTTACGAAAGACTCACCCATGTGCATCATCTGACTCTCTTGAAATGAGGTTCCTGATCATCCCACAGGAATGAGATTCTCCTTCACTAGCTGTAACTCTGTGGTTGCAGTCTGAAAAGCTATGAAAGGAAAAGGAAAGTAAAAACAAATCAGAGAAGTCTGAAGTTATATTTTCAAAATTAGTGGGTTTGTATTTAAAAGAAAAGGATTTTTGAAAATACCATCACATCTCATTCAATCAGATTCAGACTCAGATTTTCAAATATATTAAATGTATAACACACTCATTTTTACCTTTTTTTTTTTTTAATTCATGGAAAGGTTTAAATTTTACCAAGCTGCAAAAATAATAGTGCTTATGAATAATTGTAATTTGTATGTTGGTAAAAGATGAATATTCACTCTTTTCTATTGTGAGAAATTCTACATGATCTCCTAAATTTCCTAATACACTGCAGTGGAATATCTGGTTCTCAGATATGTTCTGTGACAGTTTAATAAAAGAGCATTTCTTGCTACAGTATTTCAGGAATAAGTTCACTCTTGCAATGCCTATAGCAGGGGCGAAAAAGGGATAATCTGTGTAAAAGGAGATCATATATCCAGTGCTCATCCTGAAACTATTCCCTTTGTATTGAAGGCATGTGAGTGCTGATTTAATGAGCTCTGGGTAGAGGTGTTAGTTTGAACGAAGCGTTATTGCACAGAGGCTGCAAATAGTGTGCCATTAGCTGCACTTTCATGAGAGAAGCTGTTTGAAAAGTAAATAAAAAAATTTATTCTAATGTGAGAAATTCAGCATATGTGATCAAAAGATGCAAGTTTAACACTACATACTGAAAGTTAGACTTCAGCAGTAATAATATTCAATACATCAGGAATTCTAATTGTTTCTGTCTCCATATTGTATGGAAACAATTATGAAATTCAAATATTTATAAATGATACACCAAACTACAGTCTTCAGTATAATTCTTAAAGAAAATGAAATATCTTAATACTAATGTGCTCCTACCCTGCTGTTCGGAGAAAATGGGATAAGAAGTTCCTACAGTGTCAGATGATTCCTGCTTTGTTGAACAATATTGAAATCAGCTTGATTTTCCATTGATGTTTTGTTTTCCTAATTCCACTTAAAAGAGTAAGTGCTGACAATGCAAATGCTGAGCTTATGGATCCAAGGCCTGAATTTACTGAATTGCAAAAAACCCCTGGCTTCATACAGAGAATGGTTTATTTGGGTTTCCTTATTATTTTGGGTAGGGTTTTTTTTCCTGAATTATGACTGGAAAATAGGGTTATGGACTGGAGATATTGGGGTCCCGTGAGTGCAATTCTGGCAGCCAGTAACTGAACTTAAATAACCAGGAATGCAGCTTATATGGCTCAACCATGATATTGTCACTATTCAAACAATTTAGATGCTGTTTGGGTGTACTTTGCTGTTTTCATGTTTTATGGAAGAAATTAGAGAACACAGAGCCTCTCCATCTCAAACTCTTCTGGTTTTACATAGCTTTTCAGAAAAATAAACTTCTAAATTCAAACAAGTTATGGCAATCAAGGGGAAAGACTGATAAAGTTGGACCTTAGCTGTGTTTTGTTTCCCTGAGAAAGGAAGGGTGGCTGTGACAAAAGACTTAAAGCTGATCTGGGATTTCTCAGCAGAATATTTATTTACCATAAGTCTACTATCAATTTTGAAACAAAAATAGAAATTCTCAGCATATAAGAAAAACATTTAAACATTAAGGAAATTTAATATATCATTTGACCTAAGGAAATACACACACAAAGACCATTTTAAAGATTCAGGCTTTTTGTCTCAAGGATAAGTGAGAAATATTATCAGCTATCTGAATCTTTAATAGGGATAGGTAAAGGGATAAGTTCCCTAAACTTACCCCTAAAAGTTAATGTGGTGTAAGAACAATTTTCATCTGCCAAAGGAAAAGTCGTTGGTTTCATACTTAAAAGTTACAACATTAAATTGCACTTACTGAGTACAGCAGCCTAAGATCAGTCCCTAAGTGTCAACCATTGTGCAGACTGTTGCTGTAAAGCAATTTTTCAATCTTTCAATTAAGCGCACTGTATAATTTTATGGCTTCAGTCCGCGCAAACGGTTCATGCACAACTGTGTTAAACAATGACAGGAGCAGCCTGGAATGAGGAAGAGACTACAGGGAGGATCCAGTCTGACAATGAGGCCGACATCACAAAGGTGAAAGAGGCTTAACGGCTGACAGACACCCATGATTTTTAATTACGCTTCCCCACGTGCTGATTGTTGCAACCCACCTCGCCCCCACACCCCTCCCCTTTTCTCTGCCCTCATCTTCATCGCATGCCTGCTCCCCCCTTTCATTCTCCACATCCTGAAATGCCCTTGCCTCCCTTTCTTTTCTTTGTCCTGTTTAACTGATCTCCACCTACCCAAACCCCTATCAAACAAAAATAAAAATGTTTGGAACTTACAGGGTGTTTCCAGACAGGCCCTTGCTCATTCCTCTCCTGTGACTCAACCCTTCTCATCCCTACATTACTCCTGTGTGGTGAGCCCTTCGTTTGCATGGATACACCCTCACCCTACATTACTTTTGTATTTTCAGGTGGTATACTCAAGGCAAAGATCAATCAGACCTTTCCATGCATAAGTGTGTATTCAACATCAATATAAATTGCATACATTTTCAAAATTAATGAGAATTGTTAATCGAAGTAATACATAATGAGCCTTATGGTATTTTTAGCAAGCTTTAGATGCAGGTACTTGCCCATCATGAATGGCAGAGGATCACAATGTTCTCACATCACTCATGTAGAGTAATACCTCTGAAAAGTGAACGTATCAAAGCTGTAGCAGATATTTCCTAATTTCTTTCACTTCCAGAAATTCTGGTATTCAAAACAGTCATAAATTTGGAAATATGTCAGAAGACAGAAAGAAGAATACATGAAAAACCCCAACCTTGTTCTGTTTGTGGGTGGCCAAGGTAGGATTTAGAAAAGTAACAAGTAATAGACTGGCTCTTAGATGCCTGTCTCAGATCTTTTTTGTCAGTTCAGCCTGTCTCTGGTATATTCAGGATGTCAAGAAGTGAGAAAGAAAAAAGAAAAAAAAAAAGATACAGAGTGAGAGAACAAACTTTATAAAATATTTTGGGGACAATCACAGTGATGGTGTGGGTTTATGGGCAGGGTAGCAGGTAGTCTGGAAGTACTGGCATACATTCCAGGTTTATTCAGCTACAGCTCATTGAGTATTAGGCACAATGAATACACTGCCAAGTATAATGACATCTTCTTCCTAACTGACACAGAAAAGATGACTCTTTCAGAACACATTATTGCACTCTAAACCAGTCTCCTTTATGATAGTCATTACCTAAATATTTCACACAAGAGATTTATTCTGTTAAGAAGCTCTGAAACATCTATAAAATTAATTATATTTCACTTAAGGTTTTTTGATTGGTTCTGATTAATTAAAAATGTGCTTGGATTGCAATAACTTTGTTCTGTTTAATTATTCAAATACAGGCTTTTGATTCTTTCATTTCTTTGTCTGTTCCAATAGATTCATTCCTCTGTATTACACATATGTGTTATACAACTGTGAATAAATAAAAAAGTGCCAGCTGTGGCATATCTAACTAAGACCTGTACATCATATAATGTAATCTTACATGGAAATATTTCAGATGCTGCATACAATATTTTAAGATCCTTCCAGGTGATAGCCACTATGTTACACAATGTTCTAATCTTACCTTCTCTTCTCTTTCTCTCCTTCTTTCAGTATCTGCAAACTTTCTCACATGCTGAAAGCTAACTTCACACATACATGGAGGCTTTCAGAATCAAGTGCTAAGGTTTAATTGCTCAAAGAATTGCACATGAGTTGAGCACCTTTGGTCTGTTCTAGGCACCTAAATTCACAGTCAGGTACAGTGTGGCATTTTAGTTTATGAGCATGGTCAGTGATTCAGATCCTCTGTAAGTTCAGATCACTGAGAAATTGCCTCACTAAGCTGTCAATGAAAAAAAAAAAAAAAAGTAGTTCCAGAATTTAGTCTAAATATCATGTATAAGGGAACCATATCCAAAGGGAATATAACAAATTAAATTGATTCTCCTCTGACATACTTATTAGAAGGAGCAGTATGTTCTGTAATTAATAACAAACAGCAGTTATTAAAAAACACACATTGAGGGGGAGAAGAATCCCAAACATTTCCATTGTTTTAATCAAAACATTTTCACCTTGATTTTTTATGCCAATCTCTTTTGCATTTGTGGAATTTTTGACAGTTCCATTATTGAAACATCTAGATAGAAAAGGGCTATCTGGGAACATTGCACAAAGTGCTGACATAATTTTACAGAAAGGTAATCTAGCCTTGTATGCTGCACTGCACAAAGTATTGTAAACTGTCACATAATCCAAAATCAAGGTTTTCTGCCTTGTTGCTTTAAAGGAAACAACCAATAAAAGTCTTGAACTTAAATGAGTCAGAGAGACCAGATTCCTTTCTGGAGTCCAGACTGGCTGTTTCAAGGAGGTTGAATGAATTGGTGATTTCTATGACAATAATTTCTAGTACAGTGTACAGTACAGTGATTTTCTCAATTGGATTTTCTCACCAAAAGTGGGAACTGTGCATTTTAAGGCAATATTAAAAACCAATAGGAAAGAGAAGCAGCAATCTCAGAGAGGAAAAACAAAACAAAAGCCTCAAAAAACACCAACCCAGAAACAAACCCAGATCACTTTAGGGACATGCAGTTAATACTTAAAAGCACTGGGTTATTTTTTCCAGAGTTATTTGCTTAGGGAAATAGCAGTAAGCCACTGTATTTTTAGGGAAGAACAAACAGCCGCAACTAATGATTCCCATGGAAGACTTCTGTAGGCTGTAAAAGTCTGTGAATAGCTGAGTTCTTGTCCGTATGTGCAATTTTGTTCAATTAATCTTTATAACTATGAGAAGAGGTGATCCCTTAGGAATTACCTATACCTAATGAGAAAAAGAAAGATGACGACTAAAAGGCTACTTCCATAGGGTAGTCATTCGCGTGCAGTTCAGCATATCTTTTCATGAGAAGAACCTCACAGGAAAAAGCCTGTGTTCCTGACTCTGGTAAACTATGAAATACTGGGACTTAGCAGTAAAATACTTGTTGTTCAGCAGTGATCAGACAAACTGAATGGCTGTTTTAAATGAGGTACAGATCATATCAGTCAACTGTGCTGCTACTGCTGCTGACTTTTGGGAAATGATTTGGAATGAGTTAAAAGAACTGTATTTCAAGGAACTGTGACAAAGCAAGCAATGAAACTTGGCACACCTTTTATGATAATTGATGCAGAGTTAAATAAAAATGCTGCCTCTGACACAGAAAGTCCTAGGCCACAAAACACTGGAAACTAAGGAACTACATAAAGTATCACTCTATGAACAGTAGGTAAGATAAGTCTCTAGTTTGATCTAACACAGTTTTTCTTATAAAGCACATCTTTTAAAAATGATGAGAGGGAAGTAGCACTAGTCAGTGAAGCCTTATATCCAGCAAAACTGATTTTTTACTTACTGCATCCAACTGTGCATGTCAGACTCTAAATGTATTTCATTTGGCAAAGCACTGGAGCTGTTATACTCTCTTTGAGCCAAATTTTGCCCTTGGCTTCAGGCACACAGCTCCCATTGACTCCAGTGGAAGTCATACAGAACAAGACAGATTGTGTAAATTAGGTATACTCTTGAGACGGTGAAGGAAGGGAGATTCACTGCTGAACCCCAGAGTGGGAGTTCACCAGGGGCCAGCAAAGTCAATCCCGCCAGCCAGTCCTTTTCAACTCATCAAAGCAATGGCTTGCAAGATCCATAAAATAAATAGCTCGTACACACCGCTTGAAAAACAAAAGTATTTTCTCATCCTTTGAGGCAGGCCTTCCCTTCACTCATTACCCCAAAAGCAGTCCATCCTCAAAGCATTTTGGTTTACTGTAATTGGTGAAAGATGCTGCTTTTTCCTCAAAACTGCATTCTCCAAATCTGTCCAAAACCTCCTTCTTACCTTCTTACCTATCCTGCCATAACCCACACCATCCTGTCACCAGCTACGTCTTTGCTTTTTTTTCCTGTCCTGGCACTGCTTGTTCCCTTGGACTTTGCTTGTTATTTGGCTACTTATAATTTCTTTCACTCCTAGAATCACAGGATTTATTTCTAATTTTCACATAGGTTTAGTGTAATGCATTTCATGTCATGCAAAGTTTAGCAAGTGGATTCTTTAACTTGGACCAACCAGTTCAATCTAAGTGACAGCAGAAAAGGCCTCTAAGCATAATCATAGAATCATAGAATGGTTTGAGTTGGAAGGGACCTTAAAGATCCCCTAGTTCCAACCTCCCTGCCATGGGCAGGGACACCCCCCACCAGAGCAGGTTGCTCAAAGCCCCATCCAGCCTGGCCTTGGACACTTACAGGGATGGGGTTTCCCATCCCCAACTTCCCTGGGCAACCTGTTCCAGTGTCTCACCACCCTCATTGTAAAAAATTTCTTCTTAATATCTAATCTAAATCTCCCCTCTTTTAATTTAAAACCATTACCCCTTGTCCTGTCACTACACTTCCTGACAAAGAAATAAGCCCCACTTACTGCAGTTCTCCCACACACATCATTTTAAGCAAAACCCCTGCATCTATTCTGAAAACCCCAAAAGTCCTGGAGACTGTAAGAGGCTTGCAAAGAAATGAATACCAGAATCAAATCAATAGCACCAATTCCAGTTTACTTTTGTATGTGCTTTTAGTACCTAAATAAAAAATTCTCCTTAGATCATACTTACAAACCCAGTGAAGGTCAGATTCTGTTTTGCTACTCACATTCCAGGCTCTGCTCATCTTGTAGATGAAATACATCTGTTTAGCAAGTGGATGAGAAGGCTGAATCTTAAATTTTATGGAACTATTTATTAAGTTCTCCTAAGGAAAAATCTTTTGCTTTATTATATTTTAT
This sequence comes from Scolopax mira, assembly GCA_004320125.1. Lineage (NCBI taxonomy): Eukaryota > Metazoa > Chordata > Aves > Charadriiformes > Scolopacidae > Scolopax > Scolopax mira. The sequence continues at coordinate 18,303 of BJBW01006040.1, read as the reverse complement.
TTATAAATATTGTCACACCAGAACAAGATGTACTGTCCAGGTACTTGCGGGAAGAAAAAAAAAATCTCAATAAACTAACCCAATGTAAATATGCTACAGACTTCAACCCAGAATGGTTTGTGAAAAAGTTAAAGCATAATAAAACAGAGATACAAGTGTGATGAAAGTGAGTGACTAAATGATTGAAGTATGTTGGGTTTGTATGTTACCAGACAGATAGAATTGTACTTTTCCAGTTGTGTCTCTGTTAACATCACTTTGTTTGAGAGTTCCTGCCTCCAACCAGCAGACCCTCTGACATATTCAAGCAGGGCAAAGGAGTGAGACAGGGAAAGATCAATTTTCAGTTGTCTCCCAGTTACTGGTTTTGTCTCCAGAAAAACTTCAGTCCACCTCTTGCTGCTGGCTGGAAGCACTGTATAATCTCTTCAATATATGTACATTCAGTGATTTCATAACACTGGTGCCTGTCCTGATACAGAAAGTGTTTTACATGTATAATCCTAGCAAACACAAACTTTCTGTAAGCAAAGAGGGAGGTCAGCCTTCTCTTGTTTCTTCACTGTGTGACAAAAGCAGCCTTCCAGCAGAAGTATTTCGGGATGAGGTCACTTGCTTCATCCAAGAAAAATCTTAGAAAGAACCTGAAACATCCTAATGCTCTGTAAAGTCTGCCTTGCTGGTGAAGTATGGATACACCATCCTTTTCCCTGTTTCTTGTTGGATTGCTACTAACAGGATCTTTCAAAATATTCAGTCATTAATTGCAAATTTCCTATTAATAGTCTGTTGGTTTTACACATTCACATATGATCTACTACCAACAGGATTTTCTAAGTGACTCCAGAGAATTTTTTGCCACTGGATTTGTGAATAAAATTGCTGAAAGACAGATCTGTGTGACATTGATATTAGTCTTTTGTTCAAATGAAGACACAGTCACTTTTTGTTATGTCCCTCATTCTGAAAATCCTCTACCTATAAATCAGATGTCTGAAAAGGAAATTTTCTTACAAATGACATCTTATCAACACTGAAGGTTCAAAGAATTGAAGAGATGTCTACCAGTCCTGTTTGATGAAGTACTTTCTTGAATTATCAGCTATCAAGGATCTCTTCAGTACTCCAAACCCTCCTGACTGTCTTGTCACCTTTTAAAATCTTTCAATCCATCTCTCCAAAAAATAAACAAACAAAATCCTTCCTTGATCTTTGCAAATAACAAAGGTAGTCTGGTGGAAGGCTTTTACAGTTTTTAAACTCATTTAGCAACTCATAAAAGACCAGCAAGTCCCTTAAACACACAGGGATCAGCAGAAAGAGGGAGAGGCTCCTGTAATCCAAGCCATTATAACCCCCTATATTTCTCAATTTACATTCCATACATACAACAAGAAACTGACCCCAGAAATCACTTCCACTTCCAATTATCTTTCCAATTTTCTTTCCTCTTTCTAATTCTCTTTGAGTATGTTATTTTATAAGTTAAGCAAAATAATGAGAAATAAATTCAAAAGCAAATATTTTTATTACACTTGTTTGATAGTTTAGGGAATAAATGATAGAACAAGAAGTTCCTCACTTATTTTACTTATTTCAGCTTATTATTATAAATGTATACAAAAGTAAATATAGATGAAATTTTGTATGAAAGAGGAGGACAGAATGAGTATTTTATAAGTGTAATGGGTAATTAAATACAGTTTTTTATCCAAGGACTAGGCAAATCTATGATTCTATAACTCTTAACAAAGGTGCAAGATATATTTTACATCAGGAAAATTCCCAGATAATAAAGATTCTTTGCAGATTAGGTCATACCAAACCTTAAAGATCCAACTAGTTTGATGAAACAATTAATTCCAACAGCTGCTTTTCACAAATACAGCTTCTTTTATTTTACAAGAAAAAAAAAAACAACAAACAGGCTTGCTAAGACTAATTCACATGAATGACAGAATCAAATACAGACTACATCTAGTAAAGAAGAACATCTCCTATCAAAGATTTTCTGCCATAGAATAAAATAATGAGATAACAGATATTTTTTTCTTTTTGAATAATATTGTTCTTGTAAGGTTTTTCAGAATATTTCTTTAGTGCTTCCTTTCAAAACACACTTCTTTCCTTGTTGATATGGCTGGATTAAACATTAGCAATTATTTTGATGACCTTTTATGTTCATAAGTGCTAGAACCCTGTTGAAGTTCACCTGATTCATTGTGGCTTAATTCCCCACTGCTGCTGATTACAGTGGGAGACACTCTCTAGTGGGTTAGAGCAAAAGAAACACAGGGAGGAAATGTTAGTGGCAGCCAGGTTAAGAAGGGGAGTTTATACTGAAGTTTTTGTGGGTATATTGTTGGGGCTTTTTTCATAGCAGTAAAGGGCAGCACTCAGAAAGCTAATTTGGATAGCACTATGAACACCAGCCTGCTCATAGAAATTTACTTCTCTAAGTTCTTTTCCATCTCTCTGATTTTTTTTCTGCTTCCATTGTGCATACCATATGATTTATAACATTCAGTCACAGTTGAGGTCAAACGCTAAAAAACTGCAATTCAGTTGAAATAACTGGATTTTTGTAGTCACTCAGTCAATCCTGGAACCTTCTCTGTCTCTTAGAAACTTAGTCTCTCTGACAGAAAGAGACTTCTTAGAGCTCCTCTTACAGTAGACACATTTGAATTTTTAATATTTATTGCAGATCTTAACAGAAATTCTATAAGGTACTTTCTTTCAAATGTGAAAGAAACATAAAAGCTAAGTTTGATTTTTCTTTACCAGTTTATGCAGTTTTCAGATGAGGTAGACACACAATTAATTTCTCAGTAAAGTAAGAATAACAACGTGATGGAAATGCATTGATCTATTTAATGAAGGATTGTAAAGTCAGCATCATTGGAGAAACAGTGATTATTGATTCTGTTAAGTAACATTTGAGGATTTTATTCTTTGGATCAGAATTAAATTGCATGCCATACAAAAAAAGTGACCTACCAAAACGCTTAGAAAAAGATTGGAATACCTAGAGACATCTATCTGTACATAGATAAATGACTGTGTATTCCAGTTTAGTATAACATATATTTTGCTCCAGTAAAGGAAATAGAACACAGCACATAAAAATTGCTAATAGCAGCATATTCAGAGCACACGTGTTCTTCAATGATTCATAAGGGAACTAAGCACATATGCCTACCATTTTATTTACAGCATATACTGGAAATCAGCCAAAATTGTGATAAAGATGGAAACAACCTTGTAACAAACCAGCTTGCTTCTTCTAGTAGTGGGAAGTCTAGGACTAGTGAGGCTCAAACAATTAATAAGCGTAGTTTATTTGTGACCAGTTAACAATTAAGAGAAAACACCTGCCTTGTGTTATAAAAGGCAAGATCATACCAAAGAAGATCCTCTTGAAAAGCTGTGCAAAGAAAAAGAAATAATACTGAAGTCTTAGGAGGATTAAACCTAGAAGCCAGTATTCCTGTGAAAGAACTGGAGCAGTAGAAAGGATTGTGTGTAAGCAGGCGGTGTTTATTTTAGGACATATGTTTTGAATATTTCCCCAGGCAGTGATATTAGCTATAATAGCCTCCTCAGGAGTCTCATTCCCTGAGCATGCCATCCTTTGAGTTGTCCCCAGGTTGCTATGATGTGTCAGAAAAACTTTCGTTAAACAGAATACTTTATCCACTTTTAGGGCAAGTGCTGCTATTTGCAGGAAAAATGCAAATCCCAGCAATTTTGGAGGTACAGCAAACATTAAGTGTTACAGTACCTCCACCAAGTTTTAAAAGGCCAAGTATCTGCACCAGCTGGTGTGCAATGCCAACAAATTCCTTCACCAGCTAACATGCCTGACATGCTGCGTTAGCATTGGCACCTTCCTCTCTTCTGAGTCACTGTTACAGGTCACAACTAGCTCCGTGCTTTCTAGGATCCTCGAGTTGCATAGGCTTTTTTCTTGCTAGAGGAGCAGGACCTGGGCTTCCTCCACAGAGTCCTGTAGCAGGAAAGACTCAAACCTGAGTATCAGCCGCTTGCCACAGATATGTCCAAGTAACCCAGACTATATAAGGAAACATTAGCGTCTCATAAGCCTCATTTTCTCTTTTAATTGATGATCTCTTTTCTACCCCAAGAGCTTTTCACTATTTCTAACATCTTCTTCTTTATTCTTAGTTCATTCTTCCCATCAGAAGACAGGTACTTTCCAGGTGAAACGTAAGGTACAGGTGTACTGGTGCCGCTAACCATGTACCAGCAGAAGACAGGTACTTTCCAGCTGAAACACAAGGTACAGGTGCACTGGGGCTTCTAACCATGTAGTTTTCATTGGCCTGGGGCCACCTGGCCCTAAAACAATGAACTGCCCCTTTCTAGTCTGTCTTCCCTAGAAGACTCATATCACTATCACCACAGGGCTCCTAGTTAGCATGAATCAACACGTACACTTCTCTCAGCAAATATCACAGTAACTTTTCCTCCTGTTCCAGGAAAAATTAGGCCCCTATGGCCTCGGGGCTCTATACAGCTCAAATTTTGGCAACACTGTCCAAACTGGCCCTTCTCCTGTGTTCCTTAAAAGTACTTAAGAATGTTATCTCACTATATCTGTCTCTGTAATATTAAAGAGAAAGCGGGAATCTAGGGGGAGACTGTCTGATACAATTTATGGAATGGGTCTATAGATGTTTTACTTTGCTATGCAAGTTGTTTTCCACTTTCCTCTTCCTGCTGTGTGGCAGCAGGTAAGGCATTTCCACCACCTACATTTTGTGACGAGTTCTAAGTTTGTATCTAGTCTCAGGGCAGACAGGAGGAAAAAGGAAGGTGAGAAAACATTTTTTAAAAATATTTCTAGGGGGAATGATTAATCATATTTTACAGGTGTTCAAAGAAGAAAAGAAGCCTCACAGATCATCATTCTTTATTAAATCTCTGCAGCAAACTCAGCTGCGATCTCTACAAGGAAATCTGACCTACAGGCAAAGCTACTGAGAGCCTTCACACAGGAACTTGTGTGCTGTGGTAGATTGAAATCCAAATAGCTCCAGCAGTGGAAAGAGGTGTGTGAGGCAAATTCGGATAGGAAGGGGGGTTGTCTTTTCACTGTGCAATTCCAGAGGCTCTGGGCGAGACCACATATTGTATTTTTCCTTGGGATCTTCCACCAGTGCAGCCCTTGTTTAAATCACCCCTCAAACTGAGGAGACAGAGTAAGATCAGAAAGTCAGATCTAATATGACATCAAGTTAGTTCAGTCTAGTGTTTCTGATACAGTAAAGAGGCTATGTGGACATAAGGCAACTGTTTACTAGAATTACATGTTACAAGTAATATTGCTTCAGTAGGGCTTGACACAACTAACTGAAATGATTAAGATATTTCATGTGCTCTATTCCAGGCCAAAGTCTTTATTGTTGTTTGCTTTTTTTATGAAAACCAGCATTTCCGTCTGAGGTATATATAAATCCATTTATCTTGTAAATGTTTGGTCCCAAATACACTCCGGTATTGCAGAAAAAAACCCAAACACTTTTGAATGAACCCATAGGAAGATGAACCCTCCACTGCAACATCATCCTGCCAACAAATATGTAGTATCATATTTTCTTACATTAATCCCAGACCCACCAAAACAATACATAAATGTTTCCATATGGTTTCCAAATAAATCTCCCATATTCCATATTCCATAAATTGTTCCCTCAAGAGATATAAGCTAAAAAAGGCTAGTCATCTATTCCAGCTATCATGGGGCACTAAACCTCATTTTCCACTTGGCTGCATGGGCTTTGTGCTCAGTCAAGTCCGCTGAAGTTAGCATCTCCCAGTAAAGAAAAAACAGACATGGGGTTGGTGTGAGCATAAGGAATTAAACCCACAGTATTTCACCCCAAGACTGAAGTTGTGTCAAGATTTTTCTCCCTCTGACATGTTCAAATTACAAGGATCAGGTAAGCATGCTCTGGCAATGGCCAGACAGATTGTAGGTGGTGCCTGATGCACCCTGGCATGGGCCCCCAGGGCTGCAGCTCCAACAAGGTCCCTCATAGACTGCATCTGCACTGGGCTAGTGGCAAAACTCTACTTCAGGCTGTAACTTCAGGATTCCTTTATATATTCTGTGGGACTATTTGTAATGTTTATTTATAAATGATGAATATTTCAGCACAGTTTGTTAATGCATTAGCACAGAAGTAATGCGTGTGAATAAGAAATTCTTAAAAGCCTTTGGCTTGTGCTGCATAAAATATAGTCTTATACCCAGTCTCCCCATAGACATCAGTTTCTGCCTTAAATAGTCTAACTACAACTCCCTGAGTATAGTATAAAAGGCACAACCCTTATAAATGCAGTGAATACTCAGCTCACAGGATGGCTAGAGAAGCTGAAGTGACAGTTCCTTACAGTCACCCTCTTTGTTATATGTCATTATAGTAATGAATCACTTTAAAGATATATTCGTATAATTCAGGGAAAAGTTTTCCAGTAGAACTAAAAGTCCCTTTGTCTATTTAATGTGTACGATGTAAGGTTCAGAAACTTTTTCTGTAATCTGATTATTCTTCTCAACAAAACATGAGCATCTGCATAGGTCTGCACGTAGGATTAATGTGTTTTCCTGAATTTCAGCTTTCTTCTTTTCTTTTCTTTTTTTTTTTTTTTTCTGGAAACACAAGAAATACTCCAGGAAGGGGAAACTAATTTGGCTTTATTTCAATCTGGAAGGGGTTTTTTTCTCCCAGAACAAGATTTAAAATAAGTGCTGGGGAAATGGAAATAAGTGCAGGGGAAATGGTTCTTTGCAAACCTGAACATGAATACGAATTGTGGCTTTGTATTTCCTGATTGGGATGGAAACAGAAACATGGACCCTTACGACATAAACCCTAAAACTAACCCAGAGAGCACCATTCAAAAACACTTCCTCAAGTCAGCAGGGGAGGAGAGCAATGAAAAGCTTGATGAGGGTTCAGTGAATAAAGAGGAAATAAGGGAGGGACAAGGGAAATGACAGTGGACCTTCAATCCCATACAGACACTTTTTAAATTCTCCTTCATATGCATACATGGTAGTTATTAGCATGACCAATTTGCAAAGAAGGATTTAGTTGACCCAAATGTAGTCATGCCTTTTGCACAACACTTTAGACTCCCTAGGCTCATTCATTGGAGAAAGAGCATAACCATGCTCAGGTATTTCAGTGAAATATAATTTGATAGGCACCTTATCCAGCTCTAAGAAAGACACCTATCACTACAGGACTCTATTTGTATTATTATTACAGTCATATTAACACAGGCAAGAGAATGCAAATTATTTATTAACATTTTTGTTGCTTAAGCTGTCTTGGGTTAGGTCAGCTGTGAATAAATTTTAAGGTCAAAAGGCAAGTTGTTTATATCAGTGACTAGACCAGATTATTACACTGAGAAATGGTCAGAACATCCTGTTATTGCTACTACCAGCAAAAGCAATGCACGAAAAGAACTAGACAGACCAGTTGCTTGAGTTCTCAAAAAGATTTATTTTTAGCCTAATGACAAAAATGTCTGTGTTTGCACAGGAAGCCAGAATGATTGATACAAGGGAGTGGAAATAAAATTCTTCATCTAATTTTCAGCGATACATTAAAGACAAGATGCCCAGAGTGTCAGAGAAGCTTTTAGTGAACCTTGGAAAGACGATTTTTCCACCAGTCCCCACCACCCCCGACTTCTCTGGTTATGGAAGCTCCTACATACAAATCAATTCCTTGTACAAGTTAGAGCATTTTCAGAACAGCTCTTAGCTGTGCCAGTGAATAATGGTGCTTCAGAGAACAGCTGGCAAAGCCAGAATAGCCTGTCCTTCCCCCAAGGCATTTCAAGTTGGCCCTGTGGGAATGGAGGCAGAAAATGGATAGATGTCTTGCTGTTCCCCAATGGAGTCTTTTGCTTGTTGCTGTAAATTGCTTTAAGCTCTTTTTGCTACAGTTGTGCAAAAGGCACTTATTTGAGGTTAAGAATGTGGATCAAAATGTAATCACCCTGGACCAAACCATCAATACCCACTTTCTATGGACCTCAGTAAGGCTTCCACACATATTAGGGCCACCTTCCAAGTACTAATGACAGCTATAACTTCTAGATTATTTTTGCCCAAGCTAAACTAACATTTGAAAACGTGTTGTACTGAAAAAAAAGGGTAAAGTCCTGCCTATGCTGGCATCAACAGTAGTTTTGCTAGTAATATAGTACCAGAAAAGCTAGTATTTCATTGAGTAGTAAAAATAAAATATTTAATTTCTTTTATTGAAATTAGCATTATGCTTTGGTTCTGAATGTTCAGAGAATGTTTGCTGTTGTTAAGTTACATACTAGTTAAGTTACATACTAGTGCTTCAGAAATGCCCTACGGTTTCAGTCAGAAGCAGTGTAAGTTAAATGAAATGAAGTGGAAAGAACTGTTTCAAAAGAAATACCAGGGCTTGCTCCTATACCCCAGTCTCCACAATATCACAAATCAGAATCACAAATGCAGGATCAGACTGCATTTTGGAAGGACTTACTCATTTCAGGTGTATTTCCAGTAAAGGAACTGAAATGTCCATGTTTGTGGGCACAGAACTAATTGTTGGGGAATTTTGAATTCCTTTAGCAATGTCCTCTGTAGCTTGATGGTTATTTGATTTAAAACTGATGTGAAGATTTCAATTAAGCTAGTACATGGAGAAATTCTGTTGTTGATATACTGATCATTTTTTAAAGAGCAAAATAGAATAACTTGGTCATCAACTCGGCTATGACTCTGCTTCTTGTGCATCTTCAATTTCTTTAGAAAGGGAATGCAATTCATCCTCAGCCAAAAGCCTCCATTTGCTTTACAAGAGCCACTTTATCGTGGAAACACTTATGCCAAGGGAGGACATATTTCTTTCAGCCTGAAATACTGGAATTCTGGGTGTGCAAAAGGGACAGATACAGATGCGTGCTGTAGGTGGCAGAAGCACAGAGATGATACAGAGAGGCCAGGAGTTGTGGAAAGGCAGCTCAGAAACTTTCTTCTTCTTAGCTGGTAAAAGAGACTTACAGTGTCTAGCATTGCAAGGCTACAGCCTTGTCCATTCAGCAGATGAAAGGGCTTACACAGAAATTTACATAAACATTTACAGAAAACATGGGAACAGTCTTCAGCAAGGCAAACCCATCCTACATTTTTGTTCTGCAGTTCTGGGGGTTTATATGGGGCTACCCATAAGTGGCATGTACAAGTGTCTTCCACTATGTTGGGACAGATTTTCTTAAGAAGACATGACAAATTTTCTGAAACTTCCAGAAAGACCTAGGAGAAGAAGAAGACAAAAGTATAAACAATTTTTTTTTTAATACCAGGTATGGCTTGACTGAAGTCCTCAAGCAACCTCATTCACACCAAAGGTGAGAAAGGGGAGATTTTAAGCTTTTCTTCAGAGATCAAGAAGTGATGGAGAACAAGTTGCTTCTTTTTTGTCTGGAGACTTTTGGGGGCTGGAAAGAAAATTACCAACAGTCCTATCTTGATCCCACTTTGACTCAGAGTGATGGATTCATCCAGCAACAGGAATCTTCTGTGCAAATTGAAAGAATGAAGTTAGAAGAGTGGAGCAGTTCTATGCATTATTTTCTTTGACAACTGAATGACTGTTTGTGGTTAGCTTATAAATCTTAAACCTCCTCACTTCATTTAAAAGATTGAAAGATACAGGGATACTATGATAAACTGGGTATGTACATACTTCATCCACTGGAATATTTATCATAGATGTTTATTAAGTAAAGCCATTTGAAAGGCATTTTGTAGAAATAAAACAAACTTTGCAGGTACGTTATTTCAGCAGAGAACCTGAAACTAGTCAAACAAAGAAGGAATTCTGGAATACCTGAAATCAGCATAAATCATTTAAAAATAATATACTGTGCTTATAATCTCTGGCTGTTTTTAAAAGAGTAAAGGGAGAAGATAAGAGAACACAAGGAAGAGAAAATGAGATGAGATTATTTTTGTCCTAAGAAGGGTGTTTAAACTTAAGCTTAACTTCCAAGCTATGTCATTTGACTGCAAACAATCAGTGATGCTTCAGGACAACTGAGTGATCAGATCATGGGCTGTGGAAGAAAGCAAGTCAGGAGGAACTCCTGAGGGCAACATCATAGATCCCTGCAACACAACACCCTGCAAAGGACATATGAAACCTCCATTATTTTTTTTCCTCCATTAAGCAACTCCAGAGAATCTTTTCCTCTGTTTCGCTGAGCTACGTGGTGTCTGTCTTGCATCTAGTTCTCAGTTATCTGAAGATTTTGGTAGGTAACTTGTAAAACCAGGAAAATTTTCTACCGCAGTCATTGAATTTTTTACTGTGCTAAGATAGGTCATTTTGTCATCAAAGCACTTCTATAAGATAAATGGGTTTTCTCTGACTTAAACCCAGGACAAATACTGGTCAAAGATAGAAGTCAATTCCAAAAATCAAAAGTTCAAATTCCAGAGAGAGAGTATAATCCTATCTGGAATGAGACCTATGTGTTGATATTCTATGGCTAACACGGAGGTCTTGTTTTACCAGTGCTTTGGTACAGTACCTGTATACATTTTCATGCCAACATCATCTCCTGGAATTCAACTGTTTTATATTTGCATTCCTCCTAGGCCCAGGGAACAGTGTGGAAGTGTCATAGGTTCAGCTGCAGCAACAAGGTATGAAGAGGAGGCGCTATAAGGAGGAACAAAGAGGTGGGGTGGTGAAAGCGGAGGTGCTGGAACAGAGCTGCAAGGAGCCATGAAAATGCATCTGCAGAGTAGATGTAAGAAGCCACATGATAAGATAAAGTTAACAGTGTGGGGTAAAGAAATAATAACTATTAAAGAAGCTGAGATAAAAAGAGGATAATTTTGAAACTTAATTAAATATCCTAGGGGTTCAGCTGGAGGAGGGGGGAAAAGAAACCCCTAGAGTAAAACAGAAAACTAAAAACAAACCAAAAGCAACAACAACAACAAAAAAAAACCACCACCAAAAAAATAAGAGGAGGAGGAGGTAAATAGCAGCTGTGGAAAGGGTTGGGAGTACTGATGATTAGGCAGGCGATGCATGCTTTTTCATTTTGTGCCAGGCTCTATAAATCTTCTCTGTTACCCTCAACCCAGAGGTGTGGAAGCCTGAGTATAAATTCAGAAGTTTGGATACTTTTCCAGATCTTACCTAAATCATATAAAACTCCTTATGTACAGTATAACTTAGCCAGAAATAACTTAAAAACTCATTTTTCTCATGCTACTTAGCACAGCTGGATGGATTATTCATCCTCAGTAATACTCAAATAGCAAATACAACCTTTTTTTCTGTTTGAGAATCATTTGTGAATAGGCTTTGAGATTGATCTCCAAAATGTGAAATGCCTCTTGATCCTGTTGATTTCTCTGAGCCTTATTTTTTTTAAAAAAAAAGTAGTTACTGTCTGAAATTAACATTTTGCACAAGTTAGGTTCAAATGTGGACTACATTTGACTATAAGCAGAACATGAGGAAATGTTTAGAGGTACTGTCTCAGTCTTTCAACTGCATTCTAATCTCAGTTTTTCTTTCATAGGCCATACAGTAAATGTTGTCTGAGTGTAACTGATACCTGCCTGAGTCCGCAGAAAGCCTGAAGCAGTGGCTCTGAGGTGTGATGGCATTCTACATTTTAAAAGGAGTTAACCAAGTTGTTTTAAACATCAACAATAAGTTTCTTTCTACACTGTTCAAAGCATGTTTTGGAAGGAGAGGAAGCATCTGAACATGCAGATCCACATGGACTTCTCTGAGTGCCTCTTCATTTTGGGATGCTTTTAATAGCACATGGGAGGGTGAAAAGTGCAATTGTTCTTATTTTCCTAAAGGAAGGGTTCAACTTTCAAAGGTTTGGGAAATGCCAACTTGGGGGTTCAGATACTGTGCAGTTAAAGTATTCACTATCTCCTGTTTGGAGTTTGTTATTGGTTAGCTAAGTCACGGGATATTCTTCCAGCTCAGTAATTGGGTTAGTGTATCCTTTTAAAGAGAGGAATAATGAATGCTCTTGTTTGTAAAGGAATAGCCTCGTTCGCATGCAAATACGAGTATTCACACAAATCAGCCATTCCTCAAACCTCCTCAGGAACAAAAACCTTTCTGTCTGAAACCACAGGAGCAGCAGATAACAAGGGGCCTTGATATGGATAGATCAAACAGCCATTTCAAATTCCTGCAAATGTTCATGAATACTGTTGTTCAATATTCATCCAGTTCTGGCTTTTCCTGCATTATGGAAAAGAAAACGAAAATTTAAAATAGGATGTAAAAGAATGAAGCATATGAAATGGTCTTGCTTTCAAACCAATTCATGTATTCTGGTGTAGTACTTTTCAGGTTGTTGCCTTGTTTTTGAAAGACAAATGATTACAAAAAATAAATTATGTAAAAACACTTTTTGGGAATCATTGTTTGTTCAAACTGGATGTAGCTCAAGCTCAAACAACAGATCCAATAAGTATGAGGTCATCCATAATGCCTAAAAATTTGAGATAGACAGTATCTAAGCAGATGAGAAGTAAGACTTGCCATCTGAAGGTTTACCAGACATTCTTTGCCAATTCTCCAAGACTCCTCAAAGAATGAGTTATATCCTCATCTGACTATAAAAATAGCTGTTTAACCATAAAGTATTATACAAAAGTAAGTGAGAAGAAAAGAGCCTTGCAAAGAGTGACAGCTCCAAGGGTAACTTGGCTCCCTTTCCTCACTCTGTTTTTATAGCTGTAGGAATTCCTTATTACTTTTTCTCAAGCTGTCATCAGAGGAACAGAACCCACTGTTATTTGGATTTCTCTTCTCTTCAGATGGAAAGAAAGGGATGTAATAAAGGCAGATCATGAGAAATAGGTTGTAATCTATCCACAAAATGGCCCCACCTTGCCATTTGTTCCCTTGTATTGTGTTCGAACAGACTCCCGGTAAGTATGTCTGCTTCACATTGATCATCACTGATAGTAGCATCCCTAATAGTGGCTCCATCTTGACAGAAAAATGGTAAGCACAATTGTGCTCTGATGTTTTTGTCTCTTTCTACTGCCATTGCAAAACAAAGCTGTTAATTTATCTGACGAAAGACATGATGGTGAATGTTATTTATAACACAGATGTTTCCCCACTGATTTCTTAAGTAGATGGACATAATTGTGATGATTGGGAGGCCATTAATTCAAACAACTTGTAAGCAAAAGAAAAAGAAGACCTCAGTTTACGCTTTCACTGTGACAAGCTTCTTTGCATGAGATGTCTTTCTGCTCACTGTTTTATAATTCTAACCAGTCAAATAATTCTCCCTGTTCTTCTCCATCTGTTTTCTCACAGCAGTGTTAATGCTCACTTAAATAAGCATAGCAGCATTAACCTTTTGAACTCTTTGTCTCTTGACTCTGCTCAGATCAGATTTGTGGTCTAGAAAGTTGACTCTTCCCTCAACTTTGACAGATTTTCTTATTATCCCCTGCTGACTTGTAGGGAATTGCAGTGGCTCAATTCCTGAGGCACCTACAAGTTTCAGATGGACTCAGCCTCCCTAGCTGATTGCCTGTCATGAGAAGCGTCAGCGGTATGCTTTTTATTTCAGTTTATTCCCTTCCTCTCAATAGATATAATGAATTCTTTTGCACTCCTGTGCTCTTCTTTTCAGCAGGCCTTGCATATCCCATTTTCATTGACAATTCAAAAACCATTTCAGAAAATCTGTCTCCAAAAAACTTTGACAGCACACATAACAACAAGTGCATTAATTTGTGCTTTAAACGGAACTGATTTTGCTGATATTATCCACAGTCGATTGTATATAAATTGCTAAACCATTACCTCTGTGATTCAATCTTTCTATTTGCATAAGTACCATACTGATGAGTAAGGCTGATAAGTTAAGCTTAGATAGAGCAAAATGTTGACAAAGATGTCCTCTCTTCATGCATGAAAACTGTGGAAGAAATTCTAACTCTATATTGAGTAAAGCTGAAGCTTTGGAAAGTGCCATTGCACACAGAGGCTGGTAAGTATATAAAAGCATAAGCACATTAATAAACTAGTTTGGATTAAAAAAAATATATACACCTTGGTGAATCTCCAGTAACAGTCTGGGTATGTATTTTTAACCCCTACAACAAATATGACCTAAGTCAGACAATTTTCACTGACATAGGTTTATTTCTTTTTCACTGACAGCTGAGCTAATATGAATTACATCACATTATCCATGTGAGTTACCACAAATCAGCTGGCCTGTAGTAAAATGGGGTGAACTCTAGACCAAGAAAGGATTTTTTAGATAGATAGGATTGGTGGTGATGTTTGACTTATGCTCAGACAAACCCAGAAATATAAACACTCAGAAAGCTATGGGCAAACAGTTGAGGTATGACCTTCAGAGAATGTTTAGGGGGCAATATAATTGGAAAGAATGCTTAGAATATGGAGCAAGGAAACTGCTACCTGCTCAATTTAGACCCTGCTTGGAAAACACACCTTTGGCACACTTTTACAAATGAACAGAAATAAGAATTTGTCTTTGTCATCTGAAGACAATGGCCGAAAAAAAGGCTAGTACTAAAAAAATAAAAAGTCCCAAGGATGCGGAACAATACAAAGCAGTGTAGAAGCACGCACACACACACACAAAAAAAAAAAAAAAAAAAGAAAAAAAGAAAACAAAAAACCAAACACTGAACTAGGATCTTCATCCTTTTAATGAAATTATCCCATGGTAGTAATTTCTGTTTTCTATGCCCTACGGTTTATGCTCTAGCTCTCTGTATCCTGTACTGCAGGCTTCCCCCCTTCCCCAAGCTGGGCTTGTTCTGCTGAGAACTGTGAGAATGACTGTACAGAGGGCAGAAAGGCCTAAATTACAGAAAAACCTGAGACTACTCAGGTGGGAATCATCTATAACTCAAGGATTCAGGAAGGAAAACATATAGACAGAAAAGGGCAAAGCCAGATATATGGGAGTTAGGATGGTGAGTTCCCAACAGGAGTCCAAGGCTGAGCTGTCGGTGTCATCAGTAGAGATAGTGCCACCTCCCTGGTGCTGTGGGACCTCTGGGAGAGCTGTGGGGGCCAACCCTACCCCTTTCTGGCAAACACTGGTCCAGGCAGCAGCATTGCTTCGGCTGCTTCATTCACTAGGGTGATAAACACACAAGTGCATAGCCTAACACTTATTGATTCCTAGCTGTCTCCTGTGTGTGCTAGCCTGTGAATAACTGTTTTACATAGTTTCATTGCATATATTATTCATGCAGAGTATCTTTACATTTCTCCGAAGATACCTGAACCAAACAAAAGCCAACAAAAGAGGGGTCCATAAGGAAGACAAGGAGTAGAGAAGGAGCAGTACTGTGACTTCACTGTTAGCCCAGTGTCTGCAGTGTTTTATGCAGCAAGGCAACGGGATTGACACACTGCAGGAGCACCTGCTCCAACCTCCATACTTGCAGCCTACTAGTATCTCATGTGGCCCAAGAGGACCTGTTGTATACGATACTGATTTAATGCCACTTGTGCAGAATAGTGACACGAATGCCACAGTTTAGCCCCTTAGAATGAGAGTACAATCCTCCCCTATTATGTATAGCTGCTAAGATGCCAGTCAGAAAGCCATTCCTCAAGGAGCTGCAAGAGAGCTTGCAAACTGCCATACGGGACTCTGTTGGAGCAAGTGATGGGGAAAATCAGACACCAGTTTACTGAGGCACTGATCCAAAGCCCCTTTAAACACCTCGGTGACTCTCTTGAAAATAAGATGTAGAAGCTTTTCAAAAGATTACCCTTAATCTGTCACAGCATGCAAAACAACTTAATACATTTATCATTTTTTTTCAGCTATTGAATTCAAATCCCCCTGTGACAATTCAGCTAGCAAGTCAAACTTCTACATAGAAAATGTCTGCCCTAAAATTCCAAAGGGTGGGTCCTGTTGTCGCCAACTTGTCCTGCACACCACCAGGTCTCCTGTCAATGGGAGTTTTACTGCTGAATCAAACAGCAGGAGCACTGGGGGACCACTGGTCTTTGTGTCTCTTTGAAATCTTGGCTTATACTTTCATTTCTGATCTAGCCACCTCTCAAGCACCAGCTGAGTCACCCTCAAGCACCAGTTCAGGTCAACAGACACAAACTTACTTGTTAACCTGGATCCAGTGCACCTGGATTACTTTTAACCATTTAGCAACTTTTCTTCTCATGTTATGCTGAAAGCTGATCTTCTCAGCAAAGCAAATGAGTGGCCTTCTCCCCTTTTTGTAATGATCATCAGCTTGTGCTTTAAGCAACAACTCACCCCTCTGTCAGGATTATAAAAATCCTTGAGATACAGAACAGAAATCTGTTCTGTCTTTCTTTTTGTATTCTGCTTCCCAGAAAGTATCAATATTTGCTTTTCAGCCATGCCATTTGCGTATTAAGGTATTTCCTTCACCATCCTCAAAAGCTGATTATCATAATACAGCTCAGGAAAAGTCTAGTGTTTGCCTTCTTTCAAGTCAGAAATACATACAGTTTTATTTTTAAAAATTCTGTTAGATCATTCTGAATTAAATATATTCAAGCCAAAGTCACCTTAATACTAAAAATCGAATTGTCAGATATTAAATGCTCTGGCTAGTGACTATTAAAGAGCAGTAGTTTCTTTGGAGTAAGTGCACATTTCTCAGTGGCCAGATATAATTTTAAAGTGGTTATTATCCATCTAAGCATGGAATTTTTAAATACCTTGTTCTATTATATCCATTCTACTACATCCATTCTTTCAGCAATTTCCTTGTAAAATTAGATTTGTGCTACGTTTCTCTCCCTTAAAGCAGTGAACCAGAGAAGTGCAGAAATCTCTATTGCCTCTCACGCCATATTTAACCTTATACATGTGTTAGATACAGATTAACATCTTGTCTTGGAGAAGCTTACGTTTCATAGAATATGGCAGAGCTTCATTTTAGAAAAACTAAATCAATATACCCTTCATGCTTCAGGAAAAATAGGAGGGTGTTTTCAGTGCTCTCCCTCACAGGCACAATTCTGAAGCTTTTCCAGTGTGACTGGGCTAATGACACTATCATGATCAGTGTTTTTTACAGTGTAATGAAAACTCACTAAACAAAATGGCTTTTTTTCAGACACATAAATCATTATTTGCAACCTACTAAAATGTGACAGTATTAAACTTTTTTCCAATCAAAATGATTGTGGATTTAAAAATTTATTCTTGAGTTCAAGAACACAATCTCCAGGATATAGGGGATTCCATTCTGGATAATTTGTATTAGCCAGGACACACGCCATTTTGTTTCCTACCAAAAGAAGAAAGTGTGGAAGAAATATAAAAGCTGTGTAATTTCATCAGGCAATCTGCCAGGCTCCCCTGGGTCTTCTGAAGTAGCAAAGCTGGCTAAAAGCAGATGCACTACGCTCCCACCCAGATGGACATAACAACCTGCCATGAAGCCATGGTAGTTAGACCAAGCCCTTCTCTTCAGGCTCACTGTGAGTGTGGTGGGAATATAAGGTTGTGTCTGAATACACTGATAAAGTTCTGCAGACACCATGTAAATACACAGTATTCTTTGTATACAGCCAGCCAAGGTGAGGCATAGTGAGGCTGGTGGGGCCTGAATGACACAGGAGGAATGGGGCAGATGCACTCCTCTTCCAGCAGCAGCCTTCTCCTCCATTTGGCTCAGCCTCCCTCACTTCTTGGCAGCTGCTGCAGCTCCATATTTAAGGTTTCTGTGCTACAGTGCAAGAAGGGAGGGAGAAGGGCACTGGGGAGAGAGGAGTGGCATGACGGGACCACCCAGGTACTTTTTCAGGTGAAGAGTGAGGGGGAGAAGAACCTATTTGCCCCAGGACCCAAAACACTTCTTGGTGTGGGCTTTTAATAGCATTGCTGGAATAAGCAGACCTGCAAAACATTTGTAAAAACAAGGGCTTTTTTGGGTTTTTTTTTTCCTTTTTAGTTGCTTTCTCTTTCCTTCTTCACTTTTTTCTTCTTCCTTTCTTTCCTTCCTTTTATCTTTCTTTTCTTTATCTTTCTCTCTTTCTTCCTTTCCTTCTTTCCTTCTTTGTCTCTTTTTCCCTCTCTTTTTCCTTCCTTCCTTCCTTCCTTCCTTCCTTCCTTCCTTCCTTCCTTCCTTCCTTCCTTCCTTCCTTCCTTTTCTTTTTCTTTCTTTTTTTTTTTTTTTTTTTTTTTTTTTCTTTTTTTTTTTTTTTT
>BJBW01006039.1:56378-67798 GCA_004320125.1 Scolopax mira | reverse complement strand
TCTCCTCATAACACTTGTGCTCCAGACCCCTCACCAGCTTTGTTATCCTTCTCTGGACCCGCTCCAGCACCTCAATGTCTTTCTTGTGGTAGGGGGCCCAAAACTGGACACAGTACTTGAGGTGGGGTCTCACCAGTGCCGAATACAGGGGTCTCCACAGGAAGTCCGTCACATGAACCACATATTATTTTTGGGGTTGAGTTTGGGTGCATGTATTTCTCTCATTTTCCATATTCAGAACACATACTGTTGTCAGTCCAAATCTCCTATTCCCACCTTTTATATTAACATGTTTAATACCGAAGTTTTAGCTGCCTGTTCTGCTCTAGCAGAATTCACAGCTCCTGAGTTCAGTGTTAATACACAGGGGAAGGTAAATGTTTCAGAGAACAGAATCGGCAAAAAAACCTAGTGAATCACCTCAGTCAGCACTCTTTTCTCTGATCCTGTCCTTTAAATATTTAACTTCTCCTATGTATCATCACCTAATTCAGCATAAGGCTAAATGAGGACAAGGGTCTTTCTGAAATACCATTCATCTCCAAAGCCTAGATGCTCTTTCTTACCACTCAGATTCACATCCTGAAATCACCTTCTAAGGGCTCAAGCCCCCATGCTATTCTAACAAAAATGCTTCAGTTATGGCTAACTTTATTTTACAAGGGCTTTTTAACTCCAGTGGCTTACAGCTAAGTAGCATATGAAATCCTCTTGTTTTCCTACAGCTGAATTGGGGGAAAAATACATTCTTTCAGTGACAAACTGGATGAAGTGATAAATGACTGAAAGTTATTAACAGAAATTCTTCTTCATCCTCAGGGAGTTCACTTGTATCATTGAGTGTAACTCTGAACTTGCTAGGCAGCCACTATAGACCTTTCTGAAGGTTTTCTGATTTTCAGAGGGCAACTTCTCTCCTTTCTTGGTACATTGACATGTCACTGAAACACTGTTTCATCTAATCATACCCTCCTCTGGATCAATTAAACCTTTTTAAACTGCCTTCTAGACTTCCTTATTTCTAAAACATTTCTGGAAACACACAGGAAATTGTACTTACTGTCAGCTAGTCACTTTAAGCTAAGCAATGTCTTTTAAGGTAAGAAAAGAAATCCTTAGAAAATGAATCTTATTTTTCAGATCTTTACTCACTATAATAAAAGTATGAGATGACAGAACCAGCAAACACAGTCTTTAAAAAGCAAAATAAAAATTATTTTCTCTAAAGACCTACTAAAATTCTTAGAAATCCAAAGTATTTCAAGTAAATGAATGGTTGGACAACACTTAGTGTTCAATGGATCACAAAAATATAAAATACATCAAACAAAGGACAAAGCAGGAGACATTCCAATGAGGGTGTTTACATAATATTTAAATTATTTTAATATACTTGAAATAATTGCAGTGAACGCCCATGAGCAAAGTTGTCCAATTGAAAAACTACTCTTCACAGGAATAGTAACACAAAATGAGCTGGTAATGCAATGTCTGATGGGGAAAGGGAAAAATATACACTGTAAAGACATCAGATCTGATTTTCACTTTTCCTATTACTGAGAAATGTACATTGTAGAGTAAAATACTCACAAAAATAAATTTCCAGTTCAGTATTCAGTCTTCTCAAGTGTCTTAATCAGACCTAGTAGGTGCATTCCACTTCTTAGTGTTTTCTACTTTTACTTTGACACTGTGTTCAAAACCTGAAAGATGCCCACATAGTTACCTTCTCTAGGTACATGGCATCATTACTGTTTTTCAAACCAACAGCTTCAGCTTTTATCGTGTATTTTAGAAGACAAACCTCTGGATCATTGAGGTTTCTTAGACACCCTCAAGAGAAACATACACAGTTAAAAACTAACGGCTTAGAATTGAAAAATTAACAGAGCAAACCATGAAATCTAGCAGCATACAGTTGAATGTTTGTCCAAAACAGGGCTATCTCCATTGCTGAAAACAGGCACTTGCCATAGCACACATTCTGAGCATGCTGCCTCCCCAAACATGTCCCCTTCAGCAACACTCTGCTTAATTCGTCTAGTCCTATTAAAGTAGCAAGAGGAGAAAGGAATCCATGGAGGGCACACAAGGCTATGCCTATGGGCCAGCCAAGAAACACCAGCACAATGAACCAAAATAATACCTACACTAAGCAGTAGCAGTTTACAATCTGAAACCCAGTGACATGGAAAAGAAGGGTTAAATTTGGCTGCAAGTTTATACAGAACTCTCTTTTGTTTGCAAATCTTATTTTTGGTGGAAAAAAAAGATATTTTCAGCCAAGAAAAATGTGTTTTCTGTATTTAACAAAAGTCTAATGTAAAAAAATACAGTTACATGTGCCTCCTGGGAAACTTGCTAAGGAGGAAAGGGAGATATCAGATTCGCTTTAATGCCTAGTATTCTGCACAAGAATAGCTTGGATACAAATTTTTCATCTAGCACTAAAGAGATAAGTTGCAGTGTTCTTTCAACACTTGAGAAAATGTGGTTGTCAATGAAGGACACATTTAAGGTTTGGAATAAAATACTTTTGGAATATAATACATTAAGAAAATACCAAGGTGCAGACCTTGACTAGATCATGAAACTGCAGAACTTCTAAAGTTGTCAACAGGCAACCTAAGGAGGACACATCCCATTGCTCAACCTCTGGCTTAATGAGAAACAGGTTGCACACAACTAGTACCAGGTTAATTGAGTTTACATATCTGCTAGTCCTTTTCATTATCACCTACTCCCTGTGCTGAGCTTTGAGACTATGAGCTTTATTTAACAGATCCATCAAGCCTATTATCCACCAAGACTATTAGCATTTATCTCCCCAGTGACTGAGATGTGTTGTGAGCTGTCAGAGCATTTTATTTCTGCCTTGTTCGTTCTTTCAGCAGTCTGGAAAATTGCAGAGATATTTATATGTATGAAAACGCTATCCAATCCAAAACACAACTTGGCATTTTCTGCTGGTCATGTGAGCTAAATAAATGAAGGAAAATCAAACAATGAAAAAATAAACTATTCATAGCTAAAACACTGGAACATTTATCAGTGATTCATTTTTAATAATTCATAATTGAGATTTCATGATAAAAATACAAAATGCTCAGGAAATTCTTTTAAAATTAAATCCCAAATGTTTACTATATGCACTATTACTCAGCCTAATGAGTGATCTCTGTGGGTGGCACAGTATTATTGAATTAAACAGGTTGCTCTAATTCAGTCACTAATAAAATGCCTGAACATGAAAGGATAGTGTGGATTTATTATCTGAATTTATGCTGCTTTATGATATCGTACATGAAAATACACAAATTGCTCAATTATCAGTAAAAGCAAACAAATACATGGAAAATAGCCTTTACTTCTATGGCAAAATTCTATAGTTTTTTAAACGATCAGATTTTCTCTACCAGGCATACTCCCAAGCAGAAGGCATGAGTGAGCAAATTATTTGATGAGAGCTCTTGTCTCCTCTTTTGCCACCTGAACACAACCACCTGCACTGTACCAAAACATGGACATGCCTACAGCAACAGAGGTGGCCTCAGCAAGTAATTTGGGTCTTGGGTCTTGAGGAACAGAGGAATCACTCACAACAGCAAACACCTCTCAGGAACTGTAGCACCCGTAAGGTTCCTATTCCCTGACTTTTCCACCCATAAACCTGCAACCTTGGGAGAAATTATCTTTGTCCTGGCTCATGTAATCCCAACAGGGGGTCTGGGCTGGCTGAAGCTGTCGGGCAAGGACAGAAGTGTGTTGAGGTCATCAACATCAGCCAGAGACTGTACAAATACCAAGGGGAATCACCAGCTGTCCTGTCAAAGCCGTGGTATGTCACCTGTGCCACAGAGCTGAAGATGAAGCTTCCAGTGGTTTTGGCAGCTGCATTTTCAGTTAATACAGAAGTATCTTCCTCTCTCAACCAAAAATGCATGAGGTTGGGAAACTAAAGACAGATACTAATACATGCACATGTCATGTTTTGATTATGAAAGCTTTCAGAGGAGAGACCTGGCGTATCCTCCCCCCCCGTTCAGAAGGGGGAGGCACAATTTTTAATGTCTCCTTCCAGGGATAAAGAAATAAGGATGGCTAAAATAGTTGTGCAGCGATCTTAGGGAAAACTTCGCTGTGTTCAGTGGAAAAGAGTCAATTTTGGAACAGGCATACAATAGAAACAGCAACGAACTAAACAGGGTGGGAAACGTGTGTCCCAATGGGAAGGTTTGTGTTTGTATCAGTTATACAAGCACTTCAGATATTCCTCAAATTCTCCAGTGTCCTTCATTTTGGCTTTTTCATCTTTTTATTAGATATTAAGAACTTTCTATAATTTCCAAGGAATTTTCAGTGTGTAATTCTGTTGCCACATTTGGTAATTTTTTTAAAAGACACTCACAAATGCTGTTGTATAGGCAGGTCTTTATAATTCAACTATGTTTATGCTTCAGAAAATTCTGGTAAAATCCAGGCTATATTAAATCACATCAGACTGAAATGCTATAAGATACTCTAAGTAACTTTCTTGTTACTGAGATATCTCAAAGAAAGTGTTAGCCACAAAATGATATGAGCATTTAGTTTAACAAAACATCTTATAGTCAAGGTAAATATTTGGTGATCTGAATTATGTCAAAATTGTGTCTGACTTATGTCAATGTTTTTTTTTCAGTGTATATGAAGAAGTGGGGCTTTTTTCATAAATTTTGTCAGCAGTGAAGTTGCTAAACAAATATTATGTCTGAAAATGTAAGTACACGGATGTCATGATAATCACAGTTATAATGCTGCTGGCAAGACTGACAGCTTGCCAGATGAAATTTTAAACACCCAGGCAACTTAAGCTTTAGGTCCCTTCAATACTCGCTGTTATCTGTTAATTCTCTTCAAACAGTGCTACCCTGAAATCAGCATTTGAGACATCCCAAACCCAGAAATCACTTACAAATACTCCAAGTGGGCTGTTGGTTTTCTAAACCTTCTTGTTTTAATTCTGTAGAATAATATGAAAGAAAAGTGTGGAGAGCAAGCTTAGTTTGTTGAAGAGTGACTTCATTCCCAGCAAGGTATTTTCTGGACTCCAGAACAGAAATCCTGACACCCAGCCATGATCTTTATTTCTGGTAATGGCCAGCCTGCCTGCACACAGATACTGCTTTGTTACCAATTTATCTTCTTACCGTGTGTTCCATTGGAAGGTTTTCATTCTCTCCCCAAAGGTGTGAATCCCACACAGAGTAAAACCAGGTATTCTGTGAAGGAGTGGAAGTTGCTTGTCAGGAGACAGTGTACCTAAAGGTACCGTGATGCTTTTCTCTTCAAAAAGTTTAGCGTTTCAGTGGAATGAAATGCAGTTTTAGTCTAAATGGCAGCACACAAAAGGCCAAGATTCATTAGACGTGTAGTGAAAGTGTGCTTCAAAAACTTTAGGAAAGTAGTCATCTTTCATACCTGGGTAAGACCCAGTACACAGACACAGGCCACACATACATGTCTTCTGAACTTTGGCTTTTGAAAGAAATAAAACAATCTAATCTGTGTCAGCTGTACAACTATGCCAGTTTTTTAATCTAAAGCTGCTAAAACACTTTCCCTACTAGGGCATATATTTTTAAATTTTTTTTTTTTGCAATTGTATTTATAGTTCATTTAAAAGATCTTGCTAGAAGAACCATGGAACTGGTTTTATAGCTGAAATACTGAGGTAAATATTCAGTTTACTGCTACATGTTACTGGGCATCTTCTCCGAACATGCTTTTTACATATTATTCTTATTGCACCTCTGATCTAATGCCCTCACTGACTTCTCTTTATTGTATTCTAGGTCCCAGTTGCTCACAGACACCCAACCCCTTACACAGACGTTCAGAGAGCAGTTTTCAGCTTTATATTTGTATGTATGTCCGTCCTAAGGTAAAAATTATCGACCCAAACCCTCACAAGCTTGGGTGAAGCATATTCTCCTCTAGTAATCTCATTTGCTGGCAGAATTCAGAAATCTAGAAGAGGAATTGCCTTCTCCACACCTCCTCCTCCATGGTGCAGGAGCATCACCAATAACATAGACTGGCTCTTCATTCTACTGTATTTATCTTGGAACATTGTAAGGCATCATTTTTAAATATAATAAAACAAATCCAAATAGAATAACTTTAAATTTGCAGGACAAACCCTTTTTGGGAAGATGAGATGCCAAAACAGCACTTTTGGTGTAGGTATTACATTGGGTAATTACAAAGGGTATTACATTATTTAAATTGAAAGGCTTTTCATATATTCCCATAGGGAGTGAGCAAACAGGGTATATATTCATTCACAGTTCCGTATATTGAAATAATATCCAAAATATTTTAAGTCTCAATTTAAACTAGTAGTTTACAGAATAGCCTTTACCTTACATTAAGTAAAATACCAGACTTCATACTGACACAAGAAAGCATAACACATTTGTGATGACAGTAAGGAATTCTCTACATAAATCTACCGCTACTCAAGGTGTGCACGTGTATCTCCACTGATATTTCTGTTTCAGTAAATAAAATGTAAACCACTAGGGTTTTTCTTTTCAGTGTCTTCTTTCCAGTTTAGAATGATAATTGTTTCAGCTCAAAGTTCCAGGAAGGTACCATAAGAAGGACTGAGCACCGCCATGAGTCAGGAGCAGCAGCTGCCCCCAGTGCCTCGTCTCATCACAGAGCCTGGACTGACAGAACGCCGGGGGGGACACTGCAGGAGCAGGGAGCAATCCAGGACAACTGCCCTGTCGCTGAAGTATCTGTGTATGCAGGAGCAAGATTAGTTCATAGTACATTCGAGACTGAATGAGATAAGGATCGGGGCCTGTGAAAGTAATGAGCTACTTCAGGAGCATTTCTTAGCTCTGACTAAAACCAGCAGGTGCCTGAAACACGGTCAGTCTGAACAAGGAAAGAAATAGGATGTTACCACCTCCTGCACCAGGACAGGAAAGCAGGGCATTAGAAAGCATTCTAATAGCTTGAACTTCATGAAGATTATAGAAAATCATTTCCTTCCGTGTCTAGATCTGCCAGTTTTCAAAACTGGAACTCGAGTGGTACAGCGGGAAGGGTTCAACATCCAAACATGTCTGATCAGAGCTGGTCAGAGTGTCACATTTTCATTTTGTGTGAAATTCCCAGTTTTAAAATATATTTTCAGTGCTAATTGGACCAGAAAATCAGACTTTTTTTAAAGACTGTGAATGTTTTTGTGTTTTTCTGGAATTTGGAATACTGTCTTTTAATTTCTATTTTATCACTTGTTTTAACTTTCTGCTAATATATGATTCACGTAAGGGAAAAGTGCAGTACTAAAACAAAATGCTTGAACAGGTCTTCTTTTTAAAAACAAAGTACAACATTCTATTTAAATAGAATAAAAATAGAATAAAAATTAAAAAAAAACTATTTAAAAACAAAGTACAACATTCAGCTGCAGTCACATTTTAGGAAAAGTATTGCTTTGGAAAACTTGTGATCAACTCTACAAATGCATTATTTCCCAAATCAATGTCCCACAAGTTTCCAAATTCCCTAACATGTTTTCTGTTCTGAAAACCCCTAGCTTATCACTTAAGGTTTATATAATTCACATTCATTACAACAGTTCAGATAAAATATTATAAGCCCAGAGCTCAGCAGGATGCCATGTGTTTTGGCATTTCACTCCACATGAATTTTCCCTACTACACAGCAAACGTCAAGAAAAAAAAAAGTAAAAACTTCAGAGCACTATGTAGTTAGATATCAGTAAAAGCCAGTCTGCAAAGTAAGAACTCAATGTTTTCTCAAAGACAAATATATAACATTCTGCTTTAGGATCTGTGAGAAACCACAAACCAGCAAATAAAGACTTTAGTTTCAGCAAAGATTTTTATCAATCAAAGAATAGTAATTTTCAATATATCCTCTGGTAAGGAAAAACATCATCTTGTCAACAGCTGTTTGAAAATTTCATTTTAAAAAGACTTGAATGCCACTGAGGCAGCATTTAAAGCTAGAGGTTATACACACACACATATATTTGTGTGCATATATGAAGAACAACTAATACAAACAGATGAAACTTGGGCACAACAGAGGTATTAAGTAAAAGACGACAGACTTGACATTTCTTGAAGACTGATTCCAACAGGCAAAATGAACAGGCCACAGGTGACTAACTCCTGTCTTTGTCTCTAAGGGCAGCAGATTGGTAACAATAAAAGCTATGGATAATCAACTTTAGCCATTCTTAGGTTTTAATTTAGAGCCACACAAAGGCAGTATTTGGATATACATTTGTTCTGTTCGAACTTAGATCATATTTGTACACATTGCAATGCAGCTATTATTTAACTCTGCTCATGCTCCCAGAGGTGGTCAGTGACAGACAGCAGGACAACTGCTGCAACTGGGCTTTGCTTTTTCCCAATTACTCTTGTCTCAGTGCTCTTGTGCGTGTCCTCAGCACACGAGGATCACTGGTAGGGCGCCGTCTCCCCTCTCTGACTCAGCATGCAGAACATGTGGCATGGCTCATTTTAGAAAACACCGTATTGTCCAATAGGACACGACTGCTGCTGCTGCCAAAAATCACTCTAAAAAATAGGGCAGGTCTGCACTGCTGTGGATTAAGGTCAGAAACAGATTCTTCTTTGTGTCTCTGTACTGAGCTTCTCTCTGTCCACTTCTGCTGCCCCTGAACCGCTTCCTTTGCGGTGGTTAAGACCCGTTATGTCCCCAGTGACTGTCCCATCTAAAAATAAGTGCTCTTGACACACAAGAGATGTCAGGCTAGCACAGCAGGATGCTGAAGCGTCTCTAGATGCGTAACAGGGCTTCTCTTACACTGGGCTGCAGCAATTTAGGAATTCACACTTGATAAATGCAATAAGGGCGGCTTCTTTTTATCTCTTGCAAACGGTGCCTGGACTGATATATTCCTGACCCTTATTTGGGTCTCCAGCTTGTTCTTTTACGCTGCTCTTTGGAATCATCAAATTCTAATGTTTCATTAGGCACACACGTTCATTAGGCACTGCAGTTGTATATGCTTTTTCACTGACATCTATAGATGAACTATGTAACTGACAGCAGCTGGCTCAGCTTCTCGCCTGGGTCTACATTTTCTTAAAAGACACTCCACAGAAACACAGTTTGCTCTGATAGTGTTTCTCAAGCAGGGAGATAAATGCCCGAACTCTGGAAAGTTTCTTACCTATAGCTGAAATAAAAATAAAAGCTGAAGAAGAGTTATCTCATTTTCCAGATATAATGGTACAGCAACAGGCTTTTCCGCATTACGCTTCAGTAACGCTGTAACCTGATTCAAAGTCCTTGCACTTCTTTCAAGGTGAGTGAAAATCACAATGGAAACTAAATGAAACATAACTATTTTTCTTAATAGTAACATATTACATTATCCCTGATATGGGCTAGATTAAGCTGATTAAGGCCCTGCCAGAGCAAGGCCCAGAGAAATAATCTGTCCTTGTTACCTGCCATAGGAGGGGGGAGGTGGGAAGGGGGGAGAATTTGAAAAAAAAATTAAAAAAAAAAAAATCACTTTCTCACTAGAGTAGTAGTATTTAGCCTCCTGAAAGTAGTGTTATTTACAAACAGAAAGGGAGTAGTAGTGCAGGCATGTTTTCTCCTTTTCTTCACTCTAGTAATCTCATAGATGCCTGTGTTGATAAGGAGGAATTCTATTTTGGAATTGTAAATACTGTACTTTTTCAGAAACCTCCCAAAAGTTAGGAAAATACACTTACAGAGGATACTTAGCTGAAAGTCTTTCAAGGAATGGAAATAAATGGAAATAATTTCCAATTTGCAATGGAAACAGCATTCTTTTAAAGTGTGTTTATCAGTACTACAGCACATAAACTTTGCACAGCTATTGGGGTTTTTCGACAGGTACCTAAGCAACCAGTCCTCTGAGAAAAAGGATTGTAAGAGACCCACACTTGAGAAACCACACAGCAAAGGAAGCCTTAAGGGCCATAAAAAGTTTCCAAACCCATTAATTTTCTATTGATTGTTTCTACGGGAAGGATTACCATGTTTGGCAGAGGAGAGCACACTGCCATATGTCTTAGCAGCATTCACAGCTTCTTGACTGCTGTGGGCTGTGATTCATTTGTTGGCTGGGACCTTCACTTTTGTCTCCCTGCTCCACAAGACTTCAAGTGTTACCTAATGCTTGTTTCAATAGAATTTTATGTCATTTTGTTTCACCACTGTGTGATCAACATCGCCTCTAGGCCTTCTTTTTTAAAATAAATCTGTGATTTCAGAGAATAAAAATTTGTCCTGTCAGCAAAGCCAGCCTGTCAGGAAAACTTAACTTCTGCTCCTCACAAGAACATTTTTCTTCAGGATTCACATCCTTTTATGTCCCAGGAAACTGCAGTGATCCATTCCAAGGGGCCAGATGTTTGCCTCTCTTTTGAAGGGAGTTAGAACCTACCTTATCCAACATGTAGAGTAGTATTTGGTATCCACTATTAAAGCAAACGCAAGGTAGGCTAGGAAAAAGTAATGGTAAAACAATCTTCAGGAGTTTATGGACATATTCATCGTTGTCAGCTGCTTGCGGAGACCTCCAGCTTCTGTCTTTGTTTCCCCTTGGCAGGCTTTGCCCTGAACTTTTTAGAACTAAGGTATCCACCATCTTGGCTGCATCGCCAGGCCGTTGCAGCGTCCTGTACAGACCAAAGCTGCAAGCCATGCTCTGAGAGCACCTCCTTCAGTCACACCAACACCTGCACTTACTGCATTGCTCCAGAGCCACAGGCGGGAAGGGGCCTGTATTTACACACAACTACCTCAGCTATGCATGGAAGACAGGACCCTCAGGAGAACACTCTTCGCCCTTGTTTTTCCGGCTACTGCAGAAATGAACAGAACCTTTCATTACAGGATCACTTTTACATCAGCACAATAGTAGAGTCTAAGAGTTGAGCTGTTTCTAAACTGGTCTCTATTCAAATACATCTGGAAAGAAGTGCTTAAGTTGTTTTACAGGCTCAGTGTAACAGAGGAAAATTAAGCGATTCATGGAAGCATTGGCTAAATAAGTAAGAAAACCCACTAACAGTTCTTTAGTTTCACTAAAGAAGGCCTTGGTGTTGGGTTTTTTTTTATTACATGGCTTTAGAACAATAAAAGTAATTTTATATCTTTTCGCCTGGTTTATATCCTTAAAGGATCTTGTCTTCACAATGATTTTGTTCGCTAGGTTTTCATGCAGTGCTATAATTCTTTGCAATAAAGCTTGAATAGAATTTTTTAAAAGCTATTTTAACAATGGTTTTGTTCACTCACAGATTCCATCTTTTAAAATAATGAAATTTTTATAACTAATTTTTATTTTTTTTTTAAATTTCAGTACATTTAGTCTAACAACT
>BJBW01006039.1:0-56281 GCA_004320125.1 Scolopax mira | reverse complement strand
TGTTTTGGTGGAAAAGACAAAATTCATCCTTTACCAAAAATGAAAAACAGATCTGAAAAGCTTTGGGGGGATAAAAGCCCCCAGACCATAAACTCATAATCCAAATCAAAGCCTCAAGAACTCCAACCACTTCTCCATCCACTGCTACAATAAACCCATCATTTTCCAGACTTTTGAAAACACATTCTCCTAAGCCAATACGCCCCTGAAAAAAGTAAAGTTCAACATATGGAAGATGGCAGCAAGGATAACGAATGGCTTGGTCAGCTCCAGCCAAGTCAGTAACACCTTCACCTCTCTTCCAGGTGGTGCTTAGTCCATCAGAAAACCTCATATGAAGGCTGTTCAAGCTTTTACAACTGTTTGTGATCCCATTGGCTCTTCCCACACCTTAGTCAGAAACAGTCTTCCTTAGAACTGCACTCACCATTCCAGGGCAACACTGAGGTCCAGGACAACTCCATACACTCGGCTGCTGTTCTGTAGGGACTGAGCAGGAGAGACCATGTTCACCAGGGACCTACAGCCAGAACCCACAGGCAGGTGTGGTCACAGCTCGTTGCCAACTCCATACAACTCATAAAGGCCTTCACAGCTCCTTTCAGCTCTAGGTGCTTGCTTAGAGTCAGTCTGTCCTAATTATTGATAGAATCTTTCTCAGTTTAATTATCCATTTTAGAAAAAAACCCTCCAGCATCCTTTTCCAATTCCTACAATACTAAAGTACAATAAACAATTGTCAAGCTCAAATATTTATAGAAGATAGGGTGGAAAACAGAGATGACAACCCTCAGCCAAGCTTGTGGCCCAAAGGCCCTGTATTATTCAACCCTGCATGAACATGTGAATGGTACCACATGAAACTTACCACCCCAGTGTCCCACACTGTAATATTTGTTCTCCCAAAGTAGACAATTTGGTAATAAACAGTACCATCCCTTCCAATCAAAACAAGCAATGAAAGAACACACATTGTGCTCAAATGATTTGTTTTCCTATTTAAGAAAACTTAATTTCAGTGAATGAAAAACATAAAAGAACACTGTGTACTAATAGCAAGCTTTAGGGTTTGGTTCTCCTGAGCTCCCCTCTAACTAATGGGGGGAGAGTCATTTCAGGATTTCAGGGGGAGGGGCAGAGGAGCTCCCAGCATGCACAAGTAAGCAATAGATGTGTTTCACGAAGCTTGCCTTACTTTATACTATTTCTTTTTTTCCTTATTATACTACAAAAATACTAAGAAAAATATGGAACTTCAATGCTATTAGTAAAAGGGTGTATATTTATTACTCTCTAGTCAATTTAGTGAGGAAGTCCTTCGGCAGCTTCACAACTGCGACACGCGAAAATCAAGTATTTTCCCTTTGCCAGCAATAGAAGGTGTTCCTATGGCTACTGTTTTGTTTGAAAAATCTACTTGGAAATTCCTAAGTCTCATTAAGCCATTGAATAATTTGCCAAGTTGGCAGGTATTCTTAATGAACCAGGGAAAAACCTTCCTCTGATCACTTTATGAAAGATGTACACTTGGAAGTTACCCTAGAAAACCCACTCAAAGATTATGTCATTAATATTGTATGTTTTGCACATCCTGTATTCAGGGAACCACCATCATTTTTCTTCCTTGTGTGGCTTTATACTGGGGGATTACTGTGTCCTGTTAAAGCAAAATAAATTTATTTCAAAACATTAATTAAAAAAAAAAGTGCTGTTGAAAAGCAACAACCTTACTTCTTCTGTAAATAATGATCAATTAAAAATAGCAAAATTGCTACAAGTACCTGGGCCTTGTGGAATTCTGAGAACCTGCTAAGGTCCCAATTCAATAAATGTTTTAAACATTGCAAACTCCCATGGTACTTCACATTTCTCAGAGACACAATTAAATATCTTACTGAACTTGAGCCTACACCTAAAATACCATCTCAGCATATACAAGCACAGCTCTGCAGAAGGAATTCTCCACCCCAAAATACTAAGGAAACTATAAAGAGCATCTGACCTATACTGAATCTAATTATTTAGTGAAGTTTAATGGATAACTCAGTGACTGAATTAAAGGTCATATATTCAAAACTGGTATAAAAAGCATCTTTAATGAACAACTTATAAAAATCAATTTGTGTATCATTTGAAGCCATTAAACAAATTACATCACTCATACTGACAAGAACTCAGTAAAACGTTTGCCAAACTTTTTGCTTGTCCACAAAGTATCCAGTGAAAAATAGATGAAACGGGTCACATTTACACAAGCAACCATTTCAAAAAGTCAATGTAAAAATAGCAATTATATTTAACTGCTTTTTTCCCCCCCGTCTGTCTCCCAGACATGTAGAGGACAAACACCACGTGTATCACTTTTCAGTCTCATTCTCAGGCTCACTGTCTCCACTATCGCTGTCTCTTCCGGGGTGTTCTGGCATCGTTCGATGTTCATCCTCTTCGGCCACTTTCAATTCTCCTTCCTTTATCGCTTCTTCCTCCACCTTATTTTCTTCTGCTCCTGCTTCTTCCTGCATGGCTTGCACTTCACCTTCTGCTTCAGTCTCTTGAGTTTGAGTAGTTTCAGCTTCTTCAGTCATGGCAGGTGGAGGCAGTAAACGCTAGATGAGATCAAACAATAAATAAATAAATGAATTTCAGTTTTTACAACAAATGCATTTACTTGGGCACCTGTTCGTATTTTAGCTTGAACTGTTCACCTTATATTTAAGACTTTGTATTAGATATCAAGTTAACAACAAGGACTTAAAATGCAAAAGCCCTAATCATTTGTAAGCACTTAACTCCTGTATAACAGCAACAACAACAACAAAAAAGAGTACTTTTAGCTCATACAAGGGTATTATTAGACACATTTTTTGACTGAAAAGAGGGTGTTAAAAACTCAGTACTTCAATTCAAGGATATCAAACACATTTCATTATCCCAAAGAGCCAGACAACAAAAGAGCTATGGTAAATCCCTACTTGGAACAACAAGTACATTCCTACCATAATCTCGTCTATTTCAAACTCCAAGATATGTTTAACTTGCTTTTGGAGGTCTCTAGCAGGCCTGTCTTTAACAACTCATTCCAGTAATCTCCCCTTGAAACATCTTATAAAATCTTATGGGAACACTACCTACGCTTATACAAGTTTCACCCTCAGCTGTAGGTGTAAAACAATGTAAGTTCCAGTAACGGTCAGAGCAATGCTTTGATTTTTTTAATATAGTACTTCTGGAAAAGTAGGTTGCAAAACATTATGATCAGAAATGGTAGCTATATTACAGACTTTGGAAAAAAATACCATAAATACAGCGAGCTGCAGTGTGTGCTGAAGAACATATTACAACTCCTGGCTGTACCAAACGCTCCTACTTCTCGCAGCCTGACATTATTGAATGGTATGACAGATAATTCCCTGGAATAATACTGTGAAGCATTTGAATGAAATGAAAGCTTGATAAACCTCCCATGGATGACTGCTTAGGTTTGGGTTTTTTTGCTTAAAGGCAACTTGGCTTCATATGACAAATTAAGTGTTTAATTCCAGTGAAGTCTTATCTTCAGCTAGATGACATGAATATTACAAGTTTCTGACAAGCATAGGCAAAATTTATGAAGCAATTATGACTACCAGAGATATGGTACCAGAGATACCAGAGTTTTTATAGACTTTGAAGTTATCATACTGGTCCCTATAATCTATTTGTTCACACAAAGGTGTATTTCCTTTACACCTATACACCTCCAAAGGTGTATACCTTTAATTATAAAAAAAAATTCCTGATGCATAAGACAAACTCAGACTTCTTCTGTGATTCAGTCAAACAAATGCTGTGCTTTGTGACTACTACTGTTAAGGGTAGTTTAAAAGAAAAGGAAAAATATCATGTTGTACTTAATAGGGTAATAGAAATTTAATGCCTGCCTTTTTTTTTTTTTTGTAGTTCACTTTCTGGCTTCTCCTGCAAGGAGAAAGTGATTCATTGCCACAGTAGGAAACCAGCAGTTTTGTAACTAATTTTAGCTAGCAACAGATAAGATTAGGATGCTAAAAAGAATAACTGGTATTAGAAGGGTCGGTTCCATATTTGATTAAGCTGCCAAGCAAACCCATCTTTTGGTAAAATTCAGATGCTACATCTGCTTTCCAGGATATGTATACAATTCTCAGTTTTGACAGGACTCTGTGACCAACTGCACAGTCCACTGAATCTTACAGCTGAGAGATCTCGAGGTACATTAGACAAACTGGCTCCAAAACAAGTCTTGTCATATGCTTATAGGACTGGGTTTCTAAGAAAACACTTTGAGCTTTCACTACTTTTAAAAAACAAAATAAAAATACAGATACAAGAAGAGGAAATTTTAGTAGTTTCACTCCTCTTTCTCTACCCCCTTTTCTTTACAGGAGACAGATAATTAGAGCAATTCCCTAAAATAGTGAGAAAGTATCCTGCCCACCTGGAAACAGCCTTTTCTGGGTAGCTAAATGCTTCAAATTTGGTTGAAACTATGCCTCCCAGAAGAAAAAAAAAATATACAACTGGATAAAAACTGCAGAGGAAAAGACATTTTCTATCTGTAAGTCTGATATTCACTTAAAGGAGAATTTCAAGTTCTGACCTCTACTGATTACACTGTTCCACAGTAAAGGAAACAGTCACTGGAAGAAGGAAGGAAGAGAAGGCGATAGAGAAACATCCTTGCATTAAAGAAGAGAACCTATATGTCACAGACAAACACCTTAGACTGATCTGTTCAAGGACAGAGAGCCACGCTCACACGCTCTTCCCACAGCCAGCTAATACAGAGTCAGTAGTGTCCTTTTACATCCATTTTTTCAACTTTTGGAAATCCTTCAAAAGGGCAAAAACCAACAAGGGACCTTCAGAGTACCATGAAAGAATAAATTATAGGTAATATAATCATGAGACACCCCAGACATTAAGTGAAAGTTAATACAGTTGAAGGGTAGCACATAAGACCTCTCCCTTTGTGTCAACTACCAGGTATGCTGAGTGAAGGCAGCTTTCTGCTCACTGTTCTATCAGACTACCTTAAAGCTCTGCTCACGTATGTAAGGAGACAATGTGTTTCTATTGGGTTCTAAATTCTGCTTCAGGGACTAAACACTGACAAAACTAGGTACAGAAGTGAGAAACCATCTACCAACCCCATGCTATTTCACTTGGTGCCGAACTAGTGCTAAAAAAAAATGCTCCAGAATAAAAATGCCACAGCTGCTCACCAGTCTGGGTAAGGCAGTGAGCTAACAGGGTTACAATGGTTCCAATACATGATCTGGTCCTTCTCTACACTGCAGCTTGTCATGAAAACCTCTACAGCACCACAATAATGTTTTGCTGTAATAGCACTGCCTGCACTGACCTGAAACATAACACACAAGTTTACTTCAAGTAAATACTGGACAGGCTAGGTTTTTAGTACTTGTGAGGAATACCTGGAGCCCAGACAGAGCCACCTCTAGCACTCAGCATTAACGACTGCTGGTTTTGAGGCTTAAATTACTAAAAGATACTAAAATCTTGCAGTAGCAAGACCAAAGACCTTAATATTCTCATTGCCAGTCATAAAACCTTCTTGAATTTTAATCAAAACAGGAACAGTCACAAACATCAACAGCATCTCATATCACTAAAAATCAATTTTATCTTAAATGCACACCTTCCAAAAGCTAGAAGGTCCTTACCTGTTGATAGTGGCGTGTGCTCTGTATCATGTGCATATACATATTATACACAAAGTTAGCCATTTGTGGCATGTTCTTAATAACATGTATTTGGTGAGAAGGTCTTTCTCCATTCTAGGGAAGGGGAAAAAAATAGACATTCAGCAAGCAAAGCAAAACAACCATTATTCAAAGGTTATTTAACTACATTAGGACACAAACTCAAGAAATTAAATAATGCTTTTTAAAGAAAAAA
Organism: Scolopax mira; assembly: GCA_004320125.1. Lineage (NCBI taxonomy): Eukaryota > Metazoa > Chordata > Aves > Charadriiformes > Scolopacidae > Scolopax > Scolopax mira. Next base: position 50,341 of record BJBW01006039.1, on the reverse strand, counting down.
ATAGCTAAGATCTTTGGAAGGCTAGGAAGTGTAGAACTTAAACCAACAAAGAAATTTCAAAAGGGAATGCTGGGTTCTGATGCTTACTTTATAAAGTGCATTTTGGACCTGACACATTTAACATATTAAAGATATAAATAGCATAGGACTAGATTTGGACTTAGTCCATCACTTCTCCACCATTGTCCAGCTCTTTCTTCCTCACATTCACTGACCATACACACTGTAGTCTTAGTTGCACATTGGACCTGAAAGTTTCAACTGAAGAGCTCCCTCCCAAACTTGTCAACAGGACTTAAGACCAGGGAAAGATCTATAGTTGAATTTTGAGTACCTGCAAGCACCCTTTTCTCAAAGCTCCAGGAAGGAAAGCAGATCTGCTCCTTCATCTCTTCATTTAGCATCCTACTCTCTGTGTCCTCTGCTTAGATGCTTAATACAAACCTTTGCCTAAAAATCTAGGGCAGTATTACAAATTACATCTTCATACCTATGAACTTAGCTCAGCAGCAAAACTCTTATGTGATTCTGGACCAAATTTAAAAAAAAACCCCTAAAAACTGAAAAAAAACCCCAAAACCATGAATTGGAGTATCATGAATTACACAGTCAAATGTAATTTCACCCCTAAGTTTTGTGGGGGTGGGTTTTTTTTTATTGAGAAGTAACATTCTTTTCATACCAAAAATATGTAACATGCTAATAACTTACCTATTTCTTATAAAGGAAAGATAAGTAATCACTTACCCTGGCATAACTTAGGAAAAAGCAGGCACAAGAGAGTTACATGAATAAATAAAATTTTGTAGAAAAATCAATTAAAACCAGCTAATGTTTATCATGTTAAAAGTTAACTCTAAGGACATAATTGTCCAAGAGGCACTGGTTTAGCAGAGAAGATGGTCCTACCTCTTACAGGCCATTCAAGAAAAGCAGGCAAACACAAACGCCCGTTACAGATAGCAAAATTCAGAGCAGTTGTTCCTACCTGTCTTGCTGTTGGAAAACATTCGGTGGGAATGATATGAAGGTGAAGTGGTCGAGCTGTGAGTTGGCTGAAAGCTGGAGTTAGCTCGAAACAGTTCTGGAACAGTGATACCCTTGCAAAGATATAAAGCCCAAGCCTGGCTCTTGACATGGCAACAACTAATCGTCGGACATCCCTTTGAAAACAAAAAAACTCAATCATATTCTTTTCACTGATAACATAGTTGCAATAAAAATAAGTATATTTTATATTTCCTTTAAGACTTCTGTAATCTACTAAACACTCCAGAGACCTTATATAGCAGGCTTCCAGTACTCAAAGGGAGACTACAGGAAAGATCAGGGAGTATAGCAATAGGACAAGGAAGGGGTAATGGTTTTAAACTGAAGGAAGGTAGATTTACTTTAGATATCAGGAAGAAATTCTTTACTATCAGGGTGATGAGACACTGGAACAGGTTGCCCAGAAAAGCTGAACATCTCCAGGCATGGGGCATCCCCAAGGCCAGGCTGGAGAAGGTTTTGAGTAACCTGGTCTAGTGGATGATCTTTAAGGTCTCTTCCAACCCAAACTATTCTGTGATTCTATACTATTTTGCCTTTGTTTTTTTTCCCTATGAACTCTTCCAATAACTACCAAATCCTAGAACCATTATATAAAAAGGGTTCATTGTACTGATAATGATAAGAAAAAAATTAGTTTTCTCAGACTTCAGAGGTAAAGATTTACATTGAGAACAAATCACAATAGCATTTCTGCATTCCTGAATGAGCAAAGATGAGTGATAACTCATCTTACTGCTGCTGAATAGACAAGTCTTTCTCCAACCCATCCCAAAAATGAAGTGCAAATATTTAAAACTCCACATCATAATGCAGCTTATGCAGTGACCAATGATACTTCTAACATATTAACAAAAAAAAAGAAAAAAGTTCACTTACAGGAAATTATCTATGAGAAAATTTAAGCCTGTATTTGTTCAACAAGCATTACATTCCTACTATTCTCCTAGAGTGAAACCAAGTTCAGCCTTTCTGCATTAATACAAACTAATTATAGTGTAAGAGTCATTACTGAGGTAAAGAGGGCATCAGGCAGTTATAAAAGAAAGTATGCCTCAACTTCATTCAATACATAGCATCAATCTCCATTTCTACTACATACTCAAATAACTGAACACTTTTGTATAGTGTACTATGAACACCTTTCTGATACAGAAAACGTGCAGTTTAATGACACTACAAGAGCATCTTCTTACATACCTAAGGTGGCCTACAGCTTTGGTACGCACTAGTGAAAGGAGAATATAATCATTTTGCTGACCTTGAAATCTGTCCACAGTTGTTACCTAGAGAATCAAAAACCAAAGGAAAAAGATCTTGGTAAGTTAATCTTTGCCATTTTAATTAAACATGGCGCCAACATTTTAACAGCAGCTTCAGAGAGAGATTGCAGTAAGTAAGAAAAGAAAATGCTTCTACTCTGTTTTAGGTGACTTCTAATTAAAAATTATCAGCCTTTTCTTTTTTGGAGATGTTGTGAGGAGCTTCTGCCTGACTGTATATGGTGCTTTCACATTTTGGTACAATTTAGACAGCTAACAGTGGGGTGTTAATAACAAAAGACTGAGGAAACCCACACATTTTAAAATACAGAGTTTTAACCTGCAGAATTAGCACAGACTTTTGTAACTATGTATTTTTATTTGTTTAATCAGATTTGTCATCATACATTTAACAAATCTTTTCCAGTTTGGGTGGATCTTCTCAAAGACGTGGTTTTGGGGTGTGGGTTAGGTTTTTTAAGGACAAAATTGATGTCAAAGAAGGAGTTATTTTCTTTTCCCACATAGTCTGTAGCCCTTTCCAACTTCACTGACTTCAGTTGTTTCTGTACAAACAGCAGAAATGAGGACACTACTCTATGAAGTTCCACAGAATGTAGGTTAATAAAGGGAATACTTGTGGAGAAAGCTTTGAATCTAATAAATTAGGCTGTTCTATAACACGACAATTTAAAAACAAACAAACCAGAGCCAGTCCAATGATTGATATGTTTTCAAAGTCACCTTGTTTGGTCGTCCAATCAGTGGATTATTTCCACATCGCTGATTAATGACATCACGAATCAGGTGTTTCTGTCCATTGTATGTTGTCAGGATACTTATCTTGTCTGCAGGATAACCAAGCAGGCACATGTACATGAAGAGTGCTACTACATACTCTGCTTCACCAAGATTCTTAAGTTTAAAAGAAAAGAGAGGAGGAGAAAAAAATAAAAGATTACTCAACTTCTAAAGCTGGAAATAATAAAAGTGACATTATCATGTATTTAGACAAAAATCTCAGTGCTGAGAAATGTCTATAGATCCAATCTATTTAGTCACTTAAAAGCCATTTTGAAAGAACAAAAGAACCACAGGAAGGTTTAATAATTTCATTCCAGTTCCTCTTCATTGCTGAAAATCTCTACATCAGTATTATTGTTAGTCATTGATTGACACCTTCCAATATCTAGTCAGAAGCTCCCAGTTTTATTTCAATACAAGATTAAAAAATAAATATTTAATAATCCATTTAAATTATATTTATGGGCTATTAAATATTTACACAGTCATATAAAAATGCATTTATATGCTTATAAGTGTCTGCCCAATGGAACTGCCAACTTAACTGAATTATTACAGAACTCAATCAATACTTCATTTTTCCTTCTTAAAGGTCACATGCAAAAAGCTACTTTGTTAAAAAAAAGCATTACAAACAAAACAAGTCTACAGATACCTGTATTTAAATACAATGTTTTAAAAAAACACTTAGAACTAATTTATTATTATAATAATAATTATGGTTCCACATAAGCACGCAAAAATGTTGCAATGACTCACTCTCCAGTGAGCTGAAAGTAAGAACTAGTTGAACTAGAATAACTAAACTCTTTTCAACTACTAATTAGGAGAGATAACTGGATTATCAAATCCAGTTATTTCTACTGAGGCCATATGTATTGAATTTTAAATGACCAGTTATTATTTTGCATTTTGTAACTTTTTCCTCGTGCCATTGCTACTAATAAATGTCTGCCCCAAAGCACCACTCTTCTAGCTGTAGTACGTTTTGTCCTATTTCTGGACTGAAGTTACTCATAGCCTCTTTTACATCAATAAAAATTATCCTTCAGGCTAAAAAGTTACCTTTGAGTGCTGACATTTATTTCTGCCCTATTTATACTGGGAATCTTATCCCACTTGGTTATGTTTGACCAGACACACCAGCCTCTTTTATTTCCTCTTATTAAAGCAGCTCTGCATTACTTGGAAAATGCAGTTGTTATGCACACCAGACACCTGTGGGTGCAAAGCTATTCCACAAATCCTAATCCCCTTTAAGCCTGGAAAGAAATAATCAAGTTCACAAAGAGAGAAAGAATACATGGCAGGAATTTGTTATCTCATGAAAATCCATGCAATGTCACCAACACGCTCTGCTAGTATCTCTCCATCCTCAAGATCAGGGAAAAAATTACTGTAGGACATATTATATAAGTTTTCTCATCAAAGCACTTTTATAATGATAAAGGAGTTCTGTGTCCTTGTGTGAATGTTCTCACCCTTCTCTGGCCCAGGGGTGGACTAAAGCGATGCTCAGATCCTCCATTATCAGAAACCTGGTTTTAAGGTTTTACTTTCAGCTGTTCCACATGACAACTTTTTACTACTTTTACATTACAGTGTTACAGCTGAAAAAACAAATAGCATAAGAAACTCTTCCCTCCAAGCTATCCTGTCCTCAAACTAGAAATGAAATATAGTGGATTATGACTTATCACTGCTTTGTTCACTAATAGCTTTTTATTTCACATTACTTTTTATTAAAAATTAAATTTTAAAAAAAAGTGAGAGGAACCCAAGAATAAACTATGAATATCTTTCATACTTTTTAAAAAGTAGATTAACATAACTCTCAACAATCTTCACAGGGAAAAAATGGCCACAAATATTATCATGTTATTGTTTGCTTTCTGTAATATTAAATGAAATACAAGATGTAAATCCATGTTTGAATTGAACTCATTAACGTGCACACAGCTGCAGCCTCTAACTTTGCTGAAACCCAAACTGGTAATTTAGGTACTAGAGTTTGTTTTCATTTCTGTTTTTGGAACAGAATTTCCTGCTGGCTTAATTTGAAAATTTAGTTGAGAAATTCCAAGGCTAAGGTTATTTTTGGTAATTTACTTCAGCCTCAAATGTCTCTCTGCTTCTTATGTGTATTTGCTGCCATATTGGTTCATTCTTTTATGAATGGGCTTTTTAGCATTCTTACATATAGATCAAATCAAAACAGTGACTCTTCAAACTCAAATGTGTCAGAGAGCAAACTTTGATCCTTCCTGTAGAGGGGAAATGCTACTGTTTATTTCATTATCATTGCAGTACGACTGAATTACAATGGACTTTTATTTGCCATGGGCCAAAACAATGTTTCATAATGAATTATACACCAAATCTCACCCCTCTCATAGATATCATAGATATCAAGCAAAACAAAAAGCACAACATTATAATACATTATAATTTTCAACACTCAAAACCGATTAAAAGGAGAAAAAAAAATTATGTACATGCATGACTGAGAACATGAATTAAACATCAGTTTCTGGGATTGGGATAGTCTGTCTTCACTGCAGATTTAATAGGTCACATCCAGGTCAAATAAAGTATATGTGTAATATTTCTCTTACCTGATAGAAATAAGGATTGGGTTCAGACTCTCCCACACCATTGAAGTCTTCTACATTTATAAGCTGGAAGTCATACAAAAAGCCAGCATTGGCTGTCCTGAACTCTGGCAGAAGCTGCACGTGGGGCAGGTTACCTAGATTCTTGTAACGCCAGTTGTAGAGGTTGCATAAACTGCCCAAAGACACACAAAGACAAACCCCAAACAGTTAAAGCAGGTTCTCAAACTCATTCAAAATAGTTCAGACACACAACCCCTTGCTTGGAAGATGAATGCTGCCATAGGTTTTTCAGTGGAAAAACATTGTGGAATAGACTGTACATATATAAATACACATACTTTTACTAACTATCCAGCAATCATCTTTTAAGTTTTGATTCTCTCTCACAGAAAACTTCAGATTTCACTTTTCAGAAAGCTCAATGCAGCACATTCACCCTGAAACCTGTTACACTTAATCAGTTCTGCTCTGAAAGGTACACATTTTGCAAAGAAATACAGTAGGAATTTTCATAGGGAACAAAACTTAAGGAATCTTAATGCTTCTTTAGAAAAAGGAAGGAGTAAGGAAAAAAGGATTTTCTGCATTATCTGCTGTAAAGCCTCTTACGGCAAAAAGAAATTTATTTTCTTATTTTGTGTATTGCCATGTATTAACATGAGATGTGAAGGGAAGCAATGAAAATCTACATAATTCTTAATCATATCTGGTATTTATAGGACAGTAATATAACCAAGATATAACCAAGCCAGAAATGCACAACAATCTCCAGAGAAGTAAAGTAGCAGACAAGGGGAGCCACCTATTATCAGAAAAAACAAAGCAGAAGGAGGTATGGAAAAAAATCCTTGATCAAGAAATTGCTTGCAAAGTGAAATTATTCTTCTGCTCTCTTATCTCAAAGAAGTTCTATGAGAGGTTACAAAATAGTAGACGTAAAAATAAACTTAATTTATCCTCATACTCAGATATAATTTGCATTTTTAAAGTCATACTGAAAGTAAGTGTCATGCATATGACTAGAAAATAATACTCTACATATTCTTACATTAAAAAAGTTATTTTTCACATTGTTCCTTCCACTTTATGCCTAAAAATCCAGGATTTTAAACTAAACTTAAACAGCAAGATCTTATATGGAATCATTTTCTCTTCTTTGGTTTTATTTTTCCTAGTTAATATGAAACCACAAACATGTACTTTACACAATAAATAAGTTTGACCTCTAAATTAGCACAATGAAATGACAAATACATGGATAAAACGAAAAGTTATCTTACTGCAGAGAAGCAGTATCACTTTTAATTAAAAAAAAAAAGAAAAAAAAAAAAGGCATTACACTTTCGTGTGGAGAGCCTGGTTATATCCAAAGTTGAAGCTCTGCTGAAATACTACAAGAAAAGTATATTTTTGTAGACCATAACAGAAATACAAGATATTTAAGGCCAAATAAAGAATCTTTATTCAGACTTGAGTATATTAAATATATTAGTTGAGAAAAGGAAGTTTCTGGAAAAAGGTCTCATCTGTAAAAAACCCAAACACTTAAGACTACTTAAATTCTTTTAAATAGCATTTCCATTAAAGTATTCATACAGTAGCAAAGTACCACTATATTACAAAAAGTAATTAAAACTGATTACATTTCAGCAAAGTAAAATCTGACTTCCTTGTCTAAGCTGAAACAAATGGAACAAAACCAAGAAAATTACAGTCTTGTAAACTGTTTTCCTAATAATAGGAAAGAATTTTCCAATACTAAGTGTGTTTTTACAATTTTTGTCCTGGTAGTTCCTTACAAAGTAGACATGCCATTTTCTCTGTCTCACCTTGCTCTTGCTCTTCCTTGTGCATCCAAATCAACAGTTGGCACCCCAACACGAACAAATCGTGTAAAAAGGGACTGCTCCATATTGGAGTATTTTTGAAAAGCCATGTTCTTAATGACTGGTGGCAACTGATGGTGGTCACCAATCATAATCCACCGCTTCAAACGACTGAAGCCATCCTGGGGGTTCTAGAATTAAACAATTACACAATTGTAATCATTACAATATAATTAAGGCATGTAATAACAATACATTAACAGTCAAATTGGCTGTCTTAGATTAGCCCTAAATTTCAACATTTGTTTTTAAGCTACACTAAACTGCATTCCCTTTAAAGACAACTACTAGCTTCTTTCCAACCTACTACCAGAAAAAGAGAGTAGTACTTCAAATAGCTTTGTTTTTATAAAGCAACAAGCAAGTTTACCTATTAAAAATCAGCAGAGAAACATCGAGATCAGTATTATATTACATTGTTTTAAAGGTCAAAAGTAGTGTATTATGAGAGGACAAAAGGAACAACCAATTATAGAAGTGACAGTATTAAAAAACCTTATTTCTACACAGTACTGTTACTTTAGAACAGTCTTTTAAATGTTATCTTTTGGATTCTGAGATAGTGGATATGAAGCGCCTAAAGGATCTGAAGCAATTTTAGTATTCTCATGTCTGGGGCACAAACTGAGCCTGCTTTTGAAACATCTCCATGGTTCAAGCACCTCACCTGTTTAGCTCTGGAATTCTCACTTGGCCTCTTCCATGACCAGGATGTGCCTCTAATTAATCCTCACCCCAGCTCCTGGATTGAATGCTCTTCAGTATGTTTAGTTTATCTCTTTCCAGTTCCTCACTATCCTTTGTGTATCTATGTTACATACTGACAGAGCTCCTGAAGGAATGTGGTAACACAGGGACAAAAAAGGACCAAACAGGTGGGTAATGTTATCCAGGAGTTAGAATGCTGATCATTTCCATCTGCCAGTTTTACAATTCAAACCCTCATTTCTTACACACTCCTGTGATATTTCCCTTTCCCCAATATTGAAGACAGAGTCTAAAATTCTTTTTCTTGCTACTTGAAGGGGAAGAGTGCTGAAGCTCTTTCTGATCAGAGAGGAAGGAATGAAAACTGTACTCCAGACTGTCCAGCTCATCAAGCCTGAAGATGCCTTAGTAAGAGAACAAGTGGATGGGAATTATTTTTTTTCAGTGGCATGGAAAAGATTTCCTTTTTTTTTTTCCCCCCTCCAAAAAGGTTACTGATTTGGAGAAAACCCAGCATTCTATATAATCATTCTGCTCTTCGCAGCAATTTCAAATCCCAGAGAAGAAGCCCTCCAAAGAACTCCATTTTTAAAAATTTCTTACTGTGGATTGCAAGGGCAAGAAATCAAGTACTTCTGCTCTGGTAGCTTTTTAGGTTTTGTTAAAAATACCCTAAATTTTCCAGCACTATTTGGATGGCTCTTGTAAGAATGTTCATGGAATATCCCCTAGAACATGGCTCCATGGTGAAAAGGTCTGCTTTAGTTGCACAAAACATTTCAGCATCTGTATTGCTCATATATGCTTATTCTACCTCACCCGCCTGATGCATCTGGTTATTCAATGCCCATTCAAGCATTTGAAAAACACTGTAAGATGCTTATTTCACTAAATATAATAAATTAATTATCAATGAAAACTATTCCTGAATGACAGCCATTCAGGAATTATTCCTTACACAGCAGAGTACAATGTCGTAGCATTAAATTCAAGACTGACAAAACACAAAAGCAATAGCCTAAAGTATTACAGGTGTCTTTATGCACAGAGATTTAAATACCTATTTGCAGAAGCCACCTAAATGACAACTTATACCTCCATACATGACAGTTAGGGAAATCTAACTAAGCAGCAAGAATTCTTATATTTTAGGTTTAATTAAATTGAATATTGTTCTAGAGACTACGGTCTCTAAAGCCTACAGGACAGAAAGAAACAAAATATCTTTCATTGTATTATTATAATTACTGAATTAATAAGTGAAAGGAAAAGAGAGCTTGACTATCACTGTTTTTATGACTTGTGAGAAACCTCACCCAGTAGTGGTTTGCTCTCTAAACCCCCCAAACAAGATGGACAAATTTGTGCTTCTGTCCAGAGTTCAGGCAGTATCTGTGCTTTACAGGGTGAATTAATTGCCTCAGAATCATCAAAACTATTCAAGTCTTTAACACATCAAGAAAGTGTTAAAGAACTACATTAATATTCTTAAAACTTAAAAATCTACAGAGCTAAACAGCAGCTGAGAAAGGGACAAGAGCTTTAGTAGCAATATGGTTAACTTGGATGTGTATTCTTTTGTGCACTAGGCCCCCACTGAGTTACTTTCCTGCAACTGTATTCTACTCCCCATTGTTAAAGTAAAAAATAAATGACCTAAAATCACAAATATACCCAATATTTTGTGGAGTTTCTATCACACCTTTTTCGTTTAATATTAATTTTGTTTTAGAATGATTATCCAGAACCTTAGATATCATTTTCTAGAAGACTTAAAATTATTGCTTTTCAATGAAAATATCTGCTCAAGGGAAAGCTTCTGAAAGGAAACTTAATTTTAGAATGAGCAAATGCAGACTATGCCTTTTTCATAAAGCCACTGGAGTATGAATCAAATGAAAAGCACAGACTGTCTTCAGTTTTACTGACTTCTCACAGCTAAAGAGCTCCTGAGAGAGCCCTTACTTCACTTCCAGACATGCAATTTTATTATGATAATCTGAGATTACAGAGGTCCAGATGTGTAAGAAGCACATTTTGTTAACTTGTGAAATCCTCTAGCTGTTAAAACAGGAAAGTGATTCATCTCAAGCTCAGGTTGCTACAAGCAACCAGAGATAACCTTAAGCAGAGGCACAAAAATTTCAAGACAGCCTGAGTGAACATGTTGAGTTTACAATGTTTGGAGTAAATAATTTTAGGGAAAGATACTCAACTTTAAAAGTAGCAGCATTGACCCTCCATTACAACTATCCCTTAGGTTGCAGGGTCATTGCTTCCCTAAAGACTGTGCTGTACATGTTCCCTGTGCCACGCTGTCCCCTTTCCAGCTCAAGTGGATCACATCTGCATTCCTTCATCTACCAATTGTTGGTTTGCCAAACACAGTACCAGCCGCCATTTATTCCAGGCTAAATGTTTACCAATTAGCTAGTCAAAAGGTGCATAATCATTGGGCAAAAGTAGAAGTAGAACCAGTAACCATTTCTTTTCTTTTTTGTGGAGTTGTAACATGTTACTCTCTACTTGGTTCCAGTTTTCCTGAAGTTGCAGGTACTTGCTATCTATCTCCATTAATCTTGACCAAAACTGACCAAAGAGCCCAAGCTGACAGGATGACACAGAGCAATTAGGTAAGTCTTATGTTCTTGGGAAACAAACCCGACATTTAATATAAAATATTAATTTTTAAAAAATTTTTAGATTAGCAAGAATCACTATTAAATGAAAAACAGTAAAAGTACCAAAGCCAGGACCTAGTTTACATAAGTATATTTGCTTTTTTGTTTTCAAAACAAAAACAACTAATGTAGAACAATGTGAAAGTTCTTAGTGTCCACTCAATGCACGTATCAGTTGTAGGTTATTTTATGCACAATATATTTTCCTTTGAATAGTCTATATTGTTCAAGAACACAGACTTTCATTTATCATTGCTGTAATATGTTTTATAATTGAGGTCTAACCTGCAACAGGAGAGGTATAAAGGTTTCTATCTCCAGAATCTGAGCAGATTCTTCCATTAAGATGTTGTCATACTGAGAAAGAAAAAATAAACAGGTGTCCATCAATCAAGTAATGCAAATGAATGCTGTTATTCTGCCTACCAAAAGAAAGCATCAACTACTCATTTGGGTTGTGTTACAGCAGGCTATTACCTTATAGGACAAATACCAGTATTACTAAAAACCAATGTCAGAGGGTGAAATTCTACTACATGGATGGCAGATCTACATGTACCAATCAGGGTTTACATTTTCACTAGAGGGAAAACATCACTGCATCATAGTTCTTCTTCCTCAAATAGTTAATTTTTTAGGTAAACAAAGTTATAAAGGCCATGGATTTGCCCATTTCTGCCTTTATTTTATTACTCAATCATATCACTGCATCTAATATGGCAAATCTAATTCTTTTAAATGCACTACTAAGCATTTATATATATACAATAACTTCTTAAAAGTGATCCCACCTTTTATTTACAGAAGTTAAATTTTTCTTCACTAAAATTACAATTTGAATTGTAATACTGATAAAAAAAAATGCATCTCAAAATAATCTAGTTGCCTAGCTTTAGGACAAATAAAAAGGTTTATACAAGGGGGAGAAAAAACCCACCCAAGCCCAAAAAACAATTAGCATAGCAATTCTAATATAATCATTACTTTGAAACCTAATTCAACCAGGTCATGTCGCTTCAGAGCAGCATGAGTACAAGTCATGGCAATGATTTTTGCTTCTTTCACCAACAGGTATTTGGATCTATCCAGGCCACTGCGAAGAAGTTCAAATGCTCTGAATTCCTATGAAGGAGAAAAGAAAATCTTGATAGTCAGGATTCAAAAAAACATTGCTTATAAAATATACTTACTCAAAATATCTGGCCACCTTGTTAATATAATAAGGTCAGAAAGTTATGAAGGTATCTACTGTTAACAATCCCATGTGAATATTTTTTTTATGCTAAACCTGGAAACAGTAATATTTCAAAGAACAATCTTTTAAAAACAACATTCAAGAAACCTGTGTGCATATATAAATTTGCAGACAATTATTTAATTGATTCTGAGGATCCCTATTAGAATCCTCCCCTAAATTTTGGTTTACTGTATCTTCTTGTTTTCTGCTTTACTGCATCATAACATCACATCAAGTTCAGTATCAGAAAAACCAATATAGCAAATATGACCAAATGATATGTAGATCGCCTTTACCCTAACTTTTAAAAGCCTCTCAAGCAATTCTGTGAAAAATAGAAGATAATCTGTTTAAGTTACTTCTAGGTTATCCCTCTCTAAATACAAAGACCCTGTGAGAATCAAAGGAGCAGTTACACCAACCCTTGTAACCTCAATCAGTGAAAAAGGAACATGCAGAATGTCTCTTTCTTAAGATCAAAATAAAACAGATGAGACCCTTGTCCCTACTGTGAAATATGCCTATATTACTTAAAGGTGGAAATTCTCACCTAAGTGCCTTGCAAGCTAAAGAAGCTGCCTAGAAGCATATACTCCTTTTAGGATATAAGATAAAGGAGAATTCTGGAACTGTATAAAGTTTTTATAGGATTACCCAGATCCCACTCACCTTTAATAGCTACATATCTTACCTCAAGCTGAGTGAATATTTTCTTAACATGTCTAAAACATCCTTCAGCAATTTCCATATCTTCTTCATAGGATCTGCCTTTGAAAATTGGTTGAGGAGCATTTGCAAAATACTGATGAAAAGGAAACAAACTGGAAACATCCTTAACATCCGGCGATTTTCCACCTTTAACTTTCACTTTGCTGATATACTCCTCCCAACGAGACATTACCTATGGCAAACAAAAGTGTCATATTTACATGTTTTTGTATCACAAAGTCATTGTCATGGTACAGTCTTGCACACAGTATTAGAAACAGGACAGGGTGGGGGGAAATAAGATGGAAAGCTTATAGGTTGAAATAAAAACAGGGAGATCACCTAGTGAGTGCCACCCCAGGCAAACCTGTTGACTTGGGGAAACTTAAGTTATTGCTGATTAAAAATAGAGTAGGATGGTGACAAACAAAGACAAAACTAAAATCACTTTTCTTTTGTACTCCCTCCTTCTTCCCAGGCTTAATTTCACTCCTTCATTTCCCAATTCTTCTATCTCTTCCCCATGCTGACCAGTGCAGGCAAAATGGGGCTTGTCATTTAAATTCGTAAGACCGCATCTCTGCCACCCCTTTCTCCTCACACTTTTCCCCTACTCTAGTGTGGGCTTTTCCTCAGGCTGCAGCTTCCTTCAGGGCATATCCATCTCTCCTAGCATGGGGTCCTCCATGGGCTGCCAGGGAACAGCCTGCTTCACCACGGTCCTCTCCATGAGCTATGGGAGAATCTCTGCTCTGCTGCCTGGAGTACCTCCTCCCCTCCTTTTCCTTCTGACATTGGTGTGTGGGTCCAGAAGATGAGTTCTAGCAGTGCTGCTAGTATTCTTCAACAGCTAATGACCATCTGATGTTTATGCCTACACTGAAACTAGCCCAGAGTTACTTCTATAAAAGCCACATAGTGCATACATTTGATCCTAAGTACCACTCTACAAGTCTGTTTAAGCCACACTAATTGCTAATACAGACCATGTCCCTAAATTATATATGTAAGGGAAACAAGGGATATACAATATACAGAAAAATCACATCTCTGTACACTATGCATCTGATTTCACACTAGCATGTAACACCACAAAAGCTTTCTAGCAGGATCATCAAATAGTTGCCCTAATGCTTGTCTAAAATGTAAAGCAGCCCACAGATTTTCCTAGCTGAAGGAGAAACTTCAGGTTAGAATCTTTGCAGCAGTCATGAAGAGCAGCAATGCTAGCCTTTCAACTGGTGAGTCATCACCCAGGATTTAAAACAATAGCAATACAAATAATGTTGCAATTATAGCTTTAGCTGTTACTGTATTTTGAACCACCAAAGAAAATGCTTTTTTTTAAATACTCAATTCTGAAACATTCAGTCCAATTTTTACAAAGTGTTTCATAACATATTGAGGTCATACAACAGAAGTACTTCAGTCCTTACTTGGTATAAGAAAAAGTGACCAGCAGTTTCACAAGTGTAAGAAACATCTCCTGGGACTCCAAGACTCTCTTGCAGTCGCCCAACTTCTCGTAGGAGTTCAAGTCTTCGAGCCAGGACATAATTAACTCTTCCATACCTACAAAGTGGATTAAATATAACATAATTTGTATTTAAATGTATTTAATTCAAAACTTCTAAGAATCACAATACGAGATTGCCAAAAAGACAACACCCCCCCAAAAAAACCCTCACAACTACTACTAGGTTCCAAAACCCAAGAATTTCCTATATGTTGCGTATTTCTATCAGTTGAGACCTAATAATTTACAAAGCCATACAAGAGCCATTACTGTAAAAATGTTCCTTTTATCCTATTAAGTCAATAAAAGCTTAACATTCTCACAATGTACCTGTAAAGCAGAAGAGCATTACTTTCAATGTGCAGTTTGGGAATTCTGCTTCACCAGACATTACACAAACACAAGCAAGTTATACAAGTCTATGGAGCATCATAAATAGAACCTATACCCAAAGTTTCAGTATGATAAAGCTGACCTCCTTTGGCAGTAACAGACAGGTCTGCATCCACACATGGGAGGTCCTGTATTCACAGCTGCCATTTCAATAACTTTTATGACTGAGTAGTTTGTAACTACTCGTTCCATTCTTCCTCCTTTTACCCAATTCAAGCCCAATTTTTTTCCTTTATAAATCAATTTCCTTAATTCACGCATTCCTCCCATCCCAGAAGGGGTACAAGAAGAAAAAAAATAATTGTATCACATTTTTTAAAAAGAAAACAAATTAAAAAGTGGTATAAATGGGTGGAATTAAAGAATTGAGAGAAACAGGACTCTCTTTTTAAAATGCATATGCAATTAAAAACTCAAATGTGAATAAAGGCTAAATTTCAAATTCTTATTAAACGTACTAGTCATAAAATATGTTTTCTGCATAGGAAAAAAAAAAAGACCCTGGTAATCACAATGGGTTCCACTGTCTTAATTAGGAGGGTGAGAGTAGCTAAAGCGAGAGATTTGAATTTATGAAGACACAACTGAATACGATATTGTTCACAACTGGAAAAATAGTTCCTCAGTAACTATGACAGTTAAGATCCTTGGAATACTAAATATTTTTTTCTTCTTCAACAAAACTAATCCATTTTAATTACAAGTGACTGCAACCAGCTGTGGTTTTTCTTTTCTCATGCTTCCAGTGTCCTCTTATTTCCCACAATTCAAGTGATATGCCTTCTTTTACATATTTGTTCATTTTTCATGTCAAAGCTTTCTCTAGTTGTGATCCCCTTTGTGTTTAAGTGGTAGCACCAGTTCAATCAGATCCTCTGCACCTTATGTTCTTATACCCCCTGCCTGGCTTTTGCTGCCTGCAGAGATAGCAAGAAAGGAACACCAAGCTTGCCAAGCAGCAGAAATTCCTTAAGCAGTACTGTGCCCTCTGAGGCAGCTTGGCACAGAAAAAACAGGAAAAGAGAAGCAAACTAAAAATAAACAAAAGACAAATGGAAACCAAAGTTCTCTTCTCACAGCAGTGCAGCCCACCTTCAAATAAATTTGTCAACCGTTATCCCTCCCTTCCCAAACTGCCAGAACCCACAAGACTCCTAGTAATGTCTGAAGTTACCTTGAAAAAGAATGAAAACAGACAATGTAGAATGTCTCAAAGAAAACCCCTTTTAATGACTGGCACAACTGTTCAAGGAATATACTAAACTGTACATATTACTACGTAAATATGTGCTGTGGCATCACTTCACTAAGATTTTGGCTATTAAATTTCTGAAATAATTTGACTATGTCAAAGCATTGACATTTAAGAAAAAAAACCCCAAATCACAGGGTATTTAGCTTGCTAAATGAAACTCAACTATGCATATGTGGGTAGGTTCTTGTGACTATATATAATTTTTACTGCAGCTTTTGAGGTCAAAGTATTGCTACAATAATCCAGTACTGGACAGTGCAGTTATTTCCAGTGCATGACCCTTATACCCCCGCTTACATTTATGAATGTGTGTCATCTTACTGACGTCAATTGGACTAACCTACAAATATTTACAAGAACAGGTTCTTAAATCTTTGAACAGACACAGACTTCATAGCTTTCCTTATTTATGTATTCCTCAAAATGTGTTGTTTACCAATAAAATAAGTGACTTTGTAATTAAGCCATATTCTAAAGAATTAAATCAGAAAGTTTAATTTCATGTTTATATGTATTAACACAATGTTCACCATACCAGTAGAAGCGATATATTTGCATAAAATAAAAAATTGTAACTGCAAGAACCTACCTTTAATATTCAACTTTCTCTCATAAACCAGTTCAATTCTATAAAATGTACATGGGCCCAGAATATTATGAACTACACCTATTCAGGCAGCTGAGTTTGCAAACAAGCAACTGCCTGCTTCTGCCTTTAGATTCTCAAGAGAATACAGTTTCTAGAGTGAATAAGAACCAAAATTGCTTAACCCTGTATTGAATACAAGTGTAGTCTGCATTACTGCAGTGCAATAATAGAAGCAAGGTAAAACTTGCCACGCACAGCTCCTCGCTCATTGCCAAGGGAGGCAGAAGGGATCCAACACATACATCTTGCTAAAATGTTTATGCAAGCGAGTTTATCATTAGCACCTCGTTTCTCACCTGCTGAAATCTTTCTCTGTCTCTAATTCTTCTTCTCCATGACCCAGACGCAGGAGGTGACGCTCATCAATGTCTAGAGCCATGATTTTTTCAAACAGCTGGTTCAAGGCCTAAAGATTGACAAGAACAGGAGAAAAGGTAGTTTTTAGAAATCCAAAGGAAGGGCAGGGAAAAACTGAAGAATTGTTGGTAAGCAACACTTAAATTTGATTTTACAATTTTTAAGCAATTTTAAGTTTTGATTCTATCACCTAGTTAATTTCATTGATACAGCTATCAGTTTATAAAACTGCCTCAAGAAGCACACTTTGCAAACACTGATTTCATTAGATGACTCTAAACCATTTAGCTTTTAGTGTACATTAAAAGAGCATGATCTGGTACTGACTGGCAGGTGCTGTAACTGTATTCCATACGGATAAACAAGTTTTGCTGAACCAAACTTCAAGTTGAGTTAGCCTCCTTCCTTAAACTCTCCAATTCTCTCACAGCTGTACAATTCAGTGTAATTATGTTTGAGAGTGCTGGATCACCAAATTATGAAACAAAGAATAAACATGAGTAAGCTTCACTTGTACTTCATGTCAGCTTCAAGTCATGCAAATATGTTAAAATACAGTGTCAAGGCACACGGAATGAACCCTGCTGAGATACAGTTTATTTCCTGAAGTACAATATGAGACTTGACAAACCTTGCCTTCTATGTCAAAGTAACCTGCTTGGTTGATGAGGGGCGAGTGGTGGACATTGTCTACCTGGATTTCTCCAAAGCTTTCAACAGGGTTACCCAGAGTCTCCTCCCAGAGAAACCAATGCTTTATGTTCTAGACAAGTGGTCTGTGCAGTGGGTGGGGAACTGGCTGACAGGCTGCATCCAGAAGGTGGTGGGAAATAGCTCCTTTTCAAACTGGCAACCTGTCACTTCAGAATGGATTGTTACCCAGCAGGAAGACCTGGATCGGCTGTAAGAGTGGGCTAACAAGAACCTAACAAGAAATTCAACAAGGACAAGTGTAAGGTCTTGCAGCTGGGAAAATACAATCCAGGAGTGCAACACAGAGATCTACCCATCTAGTGATCAGCTCTGTGGAAAGGAACCTCGGAGTCCTGGTTGACAACAAGCTCAGAATGAGTGAACAGTGTGCTGCTGTGGCAAAGAAAGTGACCAGGATGCTGGGTTGCATCAACACAGGCATCACCAGCAGAGACAAAAGTCATTATCTCATTCTACTCAGTGCTTGTCAGGACACACCTGGAATACTGTGTTCAGTTTTGGTCCCCGCTATACAAAAAAGCTGGAGAGGGTCCAGAGAAGGGCCACCGAGATGAGCAAAGGACTGTGAAGCCTGCCACATGAGGCAAAGCTGGGAGAACTAGGCTCGTTCAGCCTCGACAAAAGAAGGCTTAGGGGATGCCTTATCACCATGTTCCAGTACTTAAAGGGTGGGGACAAAGAGGATGGAGACTCCCTTTTTACAGGGAGTCGTGGAAAAGACAAGGGGTAATGGGTACACGTCACCCCTGGGGAGATTCCAGTTGGACACAAGAGGAAAATTTTTTTCATAATGAGAACAGTCAGGCATTGGAATAGCATCCCTAAGGGAAGCAGAGGATTTCCCATCACTGCACACTTTTAGATACGGATGGAAAGGGTGCTGCGCCACCTTGTCTAGATTGTGCTCTTGCCAAGAAGGTTGGAAGAGATGATCCTTGAGGACCCTTTTAATCTGGTATTCTACGATGATTCTATGATACAATACCTACTACCTTTCATCCCTTCCCTTACAAATATGAAGAGCAGAGCAATCGGTATCTGAGAAAGCTAGTTAGCAAAAATCTGGTAGGCGTGCAGTGAATGTGCATCCGTAAGAACTTTTTCAAAATAATTCCTAATTTCCAGCCCCAAGCAGTTAAATATATTGAAAAATTCTGATAAATAGCTCAGAACTACAAACCTGAAATTCAAAAATTTAATTTCACATTATGCAACTGGCAAAACTGCACACAAGCCAACTCAAGTTTTCATTGTTAAGAGACAACTGCAATCCCAAACCTACTGATCTCAATACCTGCTGGTCTTCTTGATTTTAATTACGTGAAAATTTCTTACTTGACTGACACTTTACCTGATTAGAGTGGGTAACTATAAGAGTTCGTTGTTCTGGGAAATTATGATAGAGATTAGATATTATCTGGACTGCTACATCCGTTTTTCCAGTACCAGGTGGACCCACTACCTATAACCAAAACAAAATAGATTAAAATCAAACAGAAATCAACACACATTTTATCAGAATGTTGCCCAATACAGAAATATAACCAGTTGGAAAAAACCAGAACAATCTCACAAGACACTGATATCAAACATTAACAAAAAAACCCCATCCTTTCATGTACAATTGCTTCCTGGCTTCTGTGAATTCAAGAACAGATGCACCCACTATGCACAGACTTAGCCCAACATTAATGTAGATTCCTGCCCAAGAGGAATGCAGTAATACAGCAATTACTTGCTGGTTTTTGAGAACTTCAAGAACAAATACAATTAATCAGGAAAGACCAACTCAGGTTATTTAGGAAGATTCCTGACGAAGAAGAATATGGTAGTCCAGCAGTCCAGCATATGAATGACTATTCTGTTTCACAACCCATGAAAACAGACCTCCTAAGAGAAAAGAGGCTGTTTAGCAGCCTCAGGACAGACATGGGGACATGGTAAAAAAGCATCAAAGCATGTAACTGAAAGAGAACAAGGTAAGGCAGATATAAACAGCAAGAAAAAATAAAGTCCATTCTTTTTATTTACTCAAAAATCTACAACTGATGATGTATCAGAGAAATATAAGACAAAAGTAATTCAAATATTCCCCTGAGTCACTACCAGGCTAGACTATACCTCCTTGGGACACAGATGCGTGTATTCAAAGTCTAATAGAGAGTGGTAAACCTTAAAAATCTTTGCAGAAATTTGATGGTAAGAAATTACTTTCATAATAGATCTACAGCTTCGGTTTGGTTTGTAACTTCTTAGTTCTAGAAGTCATCAGGATATAAAGGATTGCACATTACATTTCACAAGACAGCAAAAAAAATCCTCCCTTGAAGACAATTCAGTGACTTTCATTTCCTTTAGTGGAGTTTGATCTAACTGAAAGTGATGCAAGTAATTTAAAACAGCCAGAAGTAACAGACATGGCAAAAGCTTAATAGTCTAAAACTAGCAACCCAACCACCAAAAAAGTAAATTCAGTTGTTGTCTAAAGTCTCCAGCCACTGAAACACAGGAGATATATACAGGATATATATATATATATATTATACAGAGATCAAATGTGTTTCTGTATGATTTTGTGAAGATGAGAGGATGCTGAACCTTTGTATGTTAATTTTTCATATTTTTAAACAATTAATAGAAGTGTTCACATAAAAGAAGAGTATAAAATCATTAAAAAAAATTCTTACCATAGTTAGCCCAGGCTGCATTCCTGCACGTATAGCCTCAATCTGAGTATGGGTAAATTGAATAGTATTGCTGTAACAAAGCAAAACAAGATCAGAGAACTCATTGATTATGCCGATAGTTTTGATAAAAGCAATTGTTTTAATAAGTTTGATTGGCTACATGTTTCATTAAAACCACATGCCTGCAAACGATTACCTTTTTTATAGGCATGACAATCTTGCAAGACAACAAATCATGTTGTCCACGTAACAACAAAATCAACCCATCTAAAAGACTGTTTGCCTTTAATTATTATTTGCTGAGAATACTGTAAAAATATTTAGGTATGATTCTCCTGATGTTCAAAGTCCTGACACAATACTAAAAGACAGTATTTCTCATTGTTCTTCAAGGGAATTTTTTTAACAGAGAACAGATAATAGACTAGTTTGATTTAAATGTAAAACAAACCAGTCTCATATTCAAACCTTCTTTCGGTAATGAAGTCCAAATGACATTTTATTTACAATCAACAATATTATTTTGAAGTATTTCTGAACACAAACTGCTATGCATGTGTTAGCATTTGTAAATAAATTCTCAGCTCTTTATTACCGTTTTGGTTGATTATATGGATATGGTCCCCTGTTTGGAATGACATGAGGCTCTACAATCAGTGTTTTAGCTTCTTCAGGTTTTTCTTCATTCCCATCATCTCCTTTTCTTTTCTTTCCTTTACTGCCCTTTATTGGGAAAGTTATCCTGTAACACAATTTAAGACTACGCTTCAACACCTTCTCTATGACACCAGACTGTCTTAGAAGCTTATTCACAACGACTTCTTTTTTTTCCACCACTATGACAAACTTTCTCACAATAGGGAAACAGGAGCTGCAGACACCAAAGTATTAACGAGGATAAGAAAAAGAAATTACAAATAAATCAATGAACACAATTTTAAGAAAGCGTATTTGACAAAAAGTGTATCAGAAGTGCTCTTCACAGAGCTTGAAAAGCCAGGAGCAGTTTAGAGAGAGCCAGCTGGAAAAAATACTGAAGGCAAAGAGTTCATAAATGAAAACGGAAGGGACAGGAGTAAAAGTTATAACATAAAGCCATCAGCCCTCTCTGTTAGCAGTAATAACTTGACCAATGCAGCAGAAGGAAGAGCAATAGCTCTTCATAAATAGGAATATCTATATTTTCATCTATGAACTGAAAACGAATAACAGTTTGTTGTGGGAAATTGTGCACGATATCTTGTCTTGATACCTTTTGACTATTTTTGTATCATTTTACAGCATTAGTGCCTTCTCCACACATATTCTACAGACGGTATTTGAAAAAGAAGCATGAAGATTACCTCCCTGGTTTTCAAGATTAAATTTAGCCATGATGAGAGCTGACTGGTGTGGGGGGAAAGGCATCTTCTCCCTTCCCAGTCAAATCTATTCGTTCAAAAGGAAATATATTTCAAGTCTTATTTACTTATACAGGAAAAAAGACAAAGTTTCTTCAGTCCAGCTAAAGAAACTATTCTCCAACGTTATGCACTGTTAAATTCAGTTGCCAAGTCCAAGGAGGTTCACAGGGGGGACAGAACTGTCAAGAATGAAAATGCTGGACAATGGCACCACTGAAACAAAACATTAAAATCTCATTTAGTGGTCACAAAGGTAGCCATCCTATTCCAGAAAGCACTTCTAAATGAAAATAAGTATCATGTGATTTCAAACCCAATTATTTTGAGTGAATGGTGCTTCCAAAAACTCAAATTTTAACTGATGTTGAAATTGCTGTTCTTAGCTTGCTTTAATGAGATACGTCAGGAAACTATGCAATTAAAAAATCTTTAGGCTGAACTTAAGGAAGCTAGATACCATAATGCAAAAGCAACTACATCTTGATTTTATATCACACTGTTGCTTTTCCCATATATTCAATAGGCTGATCTCTACAAGCAATGCTCTGATATAATTTTGTACAGAACAGAGCAGATTCTGGTCCTGAGCCAAACTGTAGTATACTTAACTCTGTGATATAACTATTTAAATCTTACTATTCACATATTAACACCTTTTTTTAAAAGAATGAGTACATCTTTTCAACCACTGAACTCAAGTCCACCTGCCAATGCATTTCAGCAAGAATACAGGACCAGGAGTACGTGAAATTTTGAGAGCACCTGAAGGGGGGTATTTGCAGAGCTGGGTTGTCAACAGTGACTTTAATATTGTATCCAGGAAAGCTAGCTCTTAAGTGATCAATGGACAGGAAAGTGTCATTAAAATCCAGAGTTGCAATCTGATTTGGCATTTTCGAATAGTGTGCACTACTTGGGTCTCCATATCCGAGAATGATGTCATGCAGCCAGTCAGGAACCACACAATCTGTGTTCATCAGATTCCTAATAGTCTCCAGAACAGCCTGTAAATTAGAAATATAGAAAAAGTGATAAGAGAGACTGACTTTTTACTAAGAATATGTGACATAGTAAAGAATAAGTCCATTCTAAGATGCTAGCATGTAACAGTCTTCAACTGACAGGTGTTTGGGTAGATTGAGACAATATATATACAGTGTATAAATGCAACAGAACACCAGTGTCAAACCACATAACTCTTAAACTATCCTTTTATTAAAGACCTAGTAAACAGAACCATAATCATCACTAAAGTTTTAATTCCAGAACAGTCAGAGGAGAAAAAAAAAATTAAAAAAAAGGCATAGCTCAAAATAACCAATGAACAGAATATAGTGTCTGCTATGGATGGCCCTAGGTTATTGTCCTGGTTTTACAATGAATAATTCACATTTTGTCAATAGCTACACCCTAAAACCTAGATTAATTTCATACTAAAAATCTAATAAATTCAAGAACATCCTCATACACCTTAAGGTTTCTTCTCAAAACTAGAGATTTCAACCCTGCAGCCAGCTACAGTTTACCTCCAAAAGCTTGTTCTTCACCCCCAAATTAATTTCTCTACTCATCTGTGGTTATGTCAGTATTTTCTCTCCTTTCCATCTTCTGTAAAAGCTCCGTACTTCAGACTTGCACAGAGAGTGTGCATTTTAACTAAATGATAGGTCCTGCACTGAACTTCTGAAGCCTGAAGGTCCTGCAATTACTTCAGAGGCTCAAGATATACTAATGGATGAGTCCCATATTAACCAAAAATATTTACTTTTGTTACAAATACTAAACAAGTGCTAATAAAAGCACAAATAAACTGGAAAATGTGGCTTCTTCAGGTGGTCTCTGTAAATCTAGATGATTGATTTCTCAGAGGAAAATTTAAGAAATGTGTCCCTAATGGCTAATGGGCTGGTTTTACATCACAAAGTTTGCTTCGGCTTTTGAAAAGTGACATCTATACATGTGAAAACAGAAGGATTAGGTGTTGTAAGGACTAACATCACTGACCAACTGTAGTGACACAGCGGTGTCAGCTCCAGCAAACACATTGTATTTGCACTTCCACTGCTGTCTCATCTGCTTAACTTCCCAAGACTGCACAAGTGCTCTCCTGTCTTCTCTCCTACAAGCTCAGCTTAAAACTTGAAGCTGCCACAGAACTTGCTGAAGAAGCCTTTAAAATGAAAATCACTTCAACTATAAAATGTAGGATTTTAGAGCATCAAAAGAAAGGCAGTTTTTAGTTCACATTGCATTTTCATAATGGAAAACTCAAAGAACAATAAAGATTCAAAGGTCTAAATGATCTAACAACAAAGAAACTGAGCATGCATACAAAAAATATTTTCCGGTTTGCTCCCAACCATCACTGCTAAAAATCTCATCTGACACCCTCAAAGCCCAACAAAAAGCTAATAGGTTTCTTTGTTTTTCACCTTTTGACTACTTACTCCTCCTTTTCCTACAGTCCATTATTACACCAGGTAACAAAAATGTTTAAAATAATCCCTTGACGCGGGAGGCCAAATACAACTGATCTGTAGATGAGTGGTTAAAAGACCAAAATTATACACTACTGTCTTCGTATATACTCATGTGAAGTAGGAGTGTTCTGATTTTCAGACATTTCAACACTTAGGTGTAGGGGGAAGTTATCACCAGGTGACATGCTCCGACTTCCTGAAGTGATCCAACACCACCTAAAAAGCCTAATGAACATGTCCCAGTATTACTGGCATATTCAGACAAATTCTTTAGAGTCAATGAGTAGTACCTTACCTTGAAATTGTTTTCTTTTGGTTTTCTTCTCATTATGATATTAAATGTCTCATAAACATCTTCTCCTCCATTTTGAATTGTATTAGTCATGTCTTGTTGATACTGGTTTGGGTCCAGAAATACTCTGTATGTTCTGCAATCCCCTCTAAGTCTTGGTTTGGGTTCAGGGCCTGCCCATAATGAAATAGTAAGATTAGAATTTGAAGTAGTGTTACAAGCAGATTATCACTCAATTAAGTGACACATAATCATTCTTAAAATGAAATTTAGACAAATTTATATGATGAAACTAATTTTTGCATGGCATTACAAACATTCTTATTACCTGTTTTCATCCCGCATCTAATAGAGTTTTTGAATAAAAGTTATTTTATTCCTAAAACCAAGATATAATGGATTTATAAATTAATCTAATTATATCAGATTTTACCAGAGGAAAATTCATTAACCTTTCTCAGGCTGCTTATGGAATTAGTTTGTTTTTTCAGGTAGGAAATTATTTCAGTGAGAATTAATCAAAAGAGAAGCAAGTCAATGATTAGGCTGTTAGCAAATAAAAACTAAAAAAAGGAGAAAAAAAGTAAGTATCTTGAAGAAGCTTTGGTATGCCATACCTTCTTCAATAACACGTCCTTTCTCATCCAACATGCCCTGGATTTCACAGCCTCTGACATACACCAGACCAGTTTGCTCAACAAAAGGTCGTCGTCGGTCAAACTTGGTACCATAAGGTTGTGTGGGACGAACCGTAATCAAAAAGCAGACATCATGTTTACGCAGACCTGATTCCAAAAAGGAATACTCAGTGATTTGACTGAATGCCATCTTTTTTTCCTTTCCTTATAGATATATACACACACACAATAGAATACGTGAAAACCCCACCTGTTTACAAACAATGAGCTGTTCCGTTTCGAAATATGCCTTTAATTTAGAGGATACATATCCTGCACACTAATATCTGCTAGGACTTTACACATGGAAAGGAGAAAATGTCCACTTTTTTTCATGGCAACAAATATTTATTTCAAGATTTTTCTTCTCTCAATAATCTTACTTAAGTTACACAACCTAGATATTTTCCGTGTTGTCTCAAAAGTTGTGTGCCATCAATCTCATATTCTCAGTGCTTTCTTCTGGATTAACCTCCCATTTAATTTTTTTCACAACAATTTAAGTGCAGTGGCTAGAATTGGGCACAAAATCCTAAACAGTTATTTTAGTTATCTACTTAATAGGGCAAAAAGTCACTTAAGTTACTTGGTGAGTAACTACTTAAGTTACCACACTACATTCCTGTTTATAAATCCCCATATGACTTGGTTGAGTGTTTTTCTTTTTACCTCAGCAGCAACATAATGTTGTTGAGTCACATGTACTTTTGAGCAACAATGTCATTGAACTCTTTTCATTCTGCAGAGCTAGTGCCTAACAAGTTATTCCCCCAACATGCATTTGTGCAGTGACTTGTTCTTGCTTTAGTTTAGTATCTTAATATTCATTCCTGCTGAACTACACTCTACTTTTAAATTGCAATTTCTCCAGTTCACTAATTTTAAACACTAATCTTTTCTTTAGTATGCCTTCAGATTCTCACATATATAAGACACTTTCAAAATTCATAGTAAACCCATGCTGTATTTTTCATACGAGATAAATAACTTCTTATTACTTACTAGATATTATCCAACCTAATAAGGTCTTGATGAAACTGCTTTATGTGAGGCAGTGATTCATCAATTCTTTAACTCAGTTTTGATTAAGTTAAAGCATCATTGCTTCCAAAATCACAGAGGCTGCTCTAGAATTTAAAATGCTAGGTGCACCACTATACAGCTACCTTCAGTACAGTGAAGTCTACTGCCATCCTCCCAGCTTTTCTACTTTAATAGAAATCTACATTCTTAAACTTGTATCTGCTTATTTATCACACACTCCAGCTTCAGCATTTTGCTAGATGACCTGTAATCACACTATGCAGTTCCAGCACATTTAACAAGTTTCTCTAACAAAAGGGAAGGGAATGACATTTACTGATAATCCAAATACAAGTACATGTTTCTACTCCACTTGCCAACATGGTCAACTAAAGTTCAATTCTCCAAGCCAGAGAAGTGTCGCCTGTGGACACTTATAAGAAATAATATTTCGCACAGTCAACACTTCCTAATAATATTAATACACTGAAAACTACTAAAGTGCACTGGTTTGAATTAAATCAAAATCTGTCCTCTTCAATTGTGAGACAGACACCACATTCCCCACTACTTTTCCATTATTACATTTTAGCATATTAATATTAATTTAAAATGCTAAGTTACTTTTCCACATTCCCTATAAAGGGCAGAATTTTACAGTTATCAACTGAATGACATCAAGCTGAAAAAGCAAATGTTCTGTTCTCAATGGACATGTAAATACTTTAATAACTTTGATCTTTATTTTAAGGAAGTATAATTTTTTTAGACGTGGTATTTGAGTAACTGACTTTTAGACAGTGCATGAAGATTGGCAAATCTGTATCTCGGATTAAAAAACCTTTCTTACAAATGAGATTACATCAAAGGGTATTTTGACGAGCATCTATTTTGAGCACCTTATTTCAAAGAATATAATTACCTTCCCATTCATCTTTGATGTTATCTCGGACATTCAAATTAATTGTAACATCTGCTCGTACTCGCATGGGCCAGTTTTCACCAATATTGGGTTTTGCCACCTCCACCACGGTGAAAGAGACAATGGGTTGTGCCATCCTGGCCCATCCACCAAAGACCACACCTCCGTATTCCGATAACCTGGAAAAAACCAAACCAACAACCCCCCCAAACACCAACGTTCTGTTAGTTGTCATCAGGTAACGGATTCAGATTTTTTTTAAACTGTGAAACAATTTACCTCACAGTCAGTTCTCAGAGAAAAGCAGAAGTATTAATTTTACATACTATTGAAGTAGATTCACATAATCCTGCATTTCAGAACTGATGTATAACATGAACTGACTTACTCCTATGTTTCAAGAAACACAGGCAACTTATGCTGGCAATAGAAGACAAACAAATAAAAACCTAACAAAAATTCACAAAGAAGAAAAAGAGAAGATAACTAAAAGCAACAACTGAATAAAAGAGATAACACACACAATAAACCCCTGAAATCTATAGAGGATCAAAGTGTAGTAGATGGTAAATTCAAGAATACTCAGTGACACCCTTCATAAACCAGAAGAGGTACTGGTAAAGTTTCCAGATTTTGTAATGTCAGCCACAGCTTAGTACTTTCAGAAAACTAACCACCTGTCTTAATGCAACACAGGTTGGTTTCCAGCATCCAACAGACTGTCTTAACACAACTACCAACTACAGGGATAAGTATCGACACAACCTTAAAAAAAAAATCACCCCGCAGTATGGCAACACCTCATGGAAGAAGTTAGTATGACACATAGTATATATGCAATTATTTAGATAACATTTGTTACATATATGTGTGTGTATTATACACACACAATATCAGTTATTCATTCTTGAACACAGTTTGATTACATTTTAAGTTGAACCGAGTGGTTTGCATCAGCTAATACCATTACCATGGCTTCATCCTACTGACGCTGTCTTCAATGTCCTGCCTGATCTCGTAGGTGGACTCCAAGCGGAAAAGATTGAAGTTCCTCAGCAGGTAGTCATGAAGAGTCAGAAACTGTAGATTCAATTTGGGAAGTGCAAGACAGCCTAAAATGGTAAGGGTGGAATGGAAGAGATATTTGATAGATAAACAAAAAGATGAATTAATATATTAATTCATAAATATGCACACATGCTATTCTGTAACTACCATAGTTTTTATCCTGGGAGATTCTAAGAACTACTCCTTTTATACATATACACCACTAAAAATCATACATTTTTCAGGTTTTTTCTAAATTAACCTGCACAAGATTAAAGGAATTTTCATCCTTCTGGCAGTAATACAGCGAATTCTCCAAAGACTGGATCATTCACTGTATTCAGACTACAACAAAAATGCAGGGCAAGATAACAGGACTTTGGGAATTCAACAATTAAGACAGCATTAAATAATATTGAAAAAGGCTCATTAAATAATAAAAACAGTACGTTATCCAACAATCCTCCATTCCAATCCTTTATGTTTATTTGAAGTCATGAAAACCACTAATGTACAATAAAGTTTTAAGCCAAGAAATCAAATTCTAATACAGAAGTTTTTGTTACTGTTACAGATTTTTTTCTTTAATGAGAATAAAAAATACAGGAAGATTAGATCTAACTACAAAATGAGTATTAAAACTCCTAGACAGGTCCTAAAGTTTGCATAGCTTGAAGGTAGTCTAAGATGCAAATTTTCCATAATAAAGATTCCTATATGGTACTCATTTAATGTTTGTGGACTGAAGTTCCAGTTTGACACCTATGCTTATGCCCTGTGAAAGCATCAGGCTTTTGTAACTTGCAATATTATCCTTGAAACCTTTCAGTGGTGTATGTACTACATATTAGCTTTTACACACATTGAGATACAATGGCAGTGAAGAAAGGCGACAGAACACAGTAATTTCTATTCTGTAAAACCTCATGGTGATAAAATACTTTAACACATTTCCCAACACCAAGTAACAAACCCTGTCCTCTAAAGCTGGTTATATGCACAAAGGGCAGGTCCTGAAGCAACACTTCTTTAAAGCTGTACAGCATTTATCAGATACTCTTCTTCCCTCATTTAAAAAAAAAAAAAATTAAAAAACAATATGCCTATCTTTCTTGGGCTAAATCACTCTTTTTAAAGTTTTATACAAAAGAACTTAGCTATGTTTAAGAACACCAAAAAAAACCAAACCCCAAGACAAAACCTAAACTGTCTTGTTTGAAATCAGGGCTGCAGAATATATAGAGATCAAAAAGAGGAAGTATAAACTGAAACTAAAAGAAGCAAAATAGAAAAATAGTTATAGCAGTCTGACAGCACCAGAAATGCTTCCCAACGCTGCTATCAATACACAGATAACAGCAAAAGAGGTCACCACAGGAGGAAGCGTTTCCATTAGCAACCACTGTTAAATGCCCTAATTAAGTGCCAAGTTAAGTTAAGTGCCAAAGTACAGCATATATAAGTTCTGAAGACAGAATGAACATCAACTTTAGAACTGCTTTTTTTCCTGCAGCATTTACTGCCCTGTTCAGCATTTACTGAACTACTAATCATACCTTCTCCAGAATAATACTCAGTTGGTACAATATTTTCATCCCAAATAATCTTCTCTGTGGGATAAAGAGGCATCTGGTTGAGTTGCTGAATTTGAGATATTCGTCGCTCATGGCGGGAAACCTAAAGAGAGGGTGCATTTTAAACTTCTGTAAGTCAGAAAGAGACAATAAAGCTATTTTTGAGACATACGCATTAATTCATAAGACTGCTGGTGGTCACTTGCCATTTTCTCTCTTTTAATAAGTTCTGAGTTTGCAGATTTTTTTAATTAAATATAAGTAAATGACAGTGACATCAGAAGAGGAACAAATTCATGGTCCAACTATCAGCCATAGCACTTTAACAATCATTTGGCTACTCAGCAGACCCAAAATGGCATGACAGAACTGAAAATATTCAGTCAAGGCTTAGCAGAGAATCAACTTCAAATGAAATTTATTTTATTTTCCATTAACTATGGTCAATAGCTAACTAACACCAGTCATTCAGCAGCAGCTAATTTAATTCCCTCTTTGGGAGAAAAAAAATGCATTCAATACTAGGGTATGTCATCTGAACTTCTCTCCATGGCAACCATAAGCATCATATTACTACCATCTAAACCTGGGAAGTTAGTTGAACAATTTTTAAAGAAATCAACAGCGACAAAAAAAAAAACCTATGAAAGAGATTTTAAAAAACCAGCTATGCCATTCTAATACTGGCATCAGATTAGAAGCCCACAGTAATAGAGACTCAATATCCAAAATAACATTTGTGCATCAAGTGATATTTCAAATGGGTTTGGAGAACCAAATAGGGACTGAGTATCTAGGTCTACTTTAGCAGATTTTTGTGGTTTTAAAAGGGGACAAAATGTTACTACACAATGTAACATCTTCTGTTTTCCAGAAGAACACAAAAACTGGTGCTGAGACTCTGATTATTGACCTTTTGAATTACACAACATATGCACACACTTGCTTTTCAGGGAAACTACATTTATTTATAAACATTTTCAAATGCTTAATTTACATGGTTTTAAAACTGCTATAACACTGCTGTGGTTCACAGGTGGTTCAGCAAAAGGTCCTAAATGGCTACTTTACTACAGTGTAGTTTCTTCTTGAATTTGCAAGGCAGAAATACAAGCAACATGAATTATGGTTTTACCAGCAACTCCAGCAGAAACTCCTTGTCGTAGCTGGAGTCCTCGCCGTCGGGCAGGGGTGGCAGCAGGCAGAGGTACGATGCCACCTGGTGGAGAACGTTTGAGCTGCACAGCAGAAGGAAAAACACAAGCTTCTGTCACCGACACTGAAACGTGACAGAAAGCACGTTCGGGGAACTTTCTTTTGCTTTCCTTAACAAAAGGACATCCAACTATGAGGTTCATCAGAGACCATAAATTATAGATCCGTATTTTAAGTGAAGAGATATTAAAAATATTTATTTTTGGAATTATTACAAAGCGCTCCAGAGCACTTCCAGAGGTGAAGGGTGTTCAGCCACATCTGCAATAACACAGCAAGGTGTGAATATTTATCATTTCAAGACACGTACCTGAAAACGGAACCAAACAACAGAGCAAATGCTGCCTTTGACAAAATACAGACTGTTATCCTTTTAATCATAGCATGTACAATACAGTACAGCTAACCCAGTGGTATACTTTTACAATTTCTATGTAGTTTTTGTACAAAACAGAGTAAAAAAAAATAAAAGCAAAATTAAAAAGGTTAGAGGTTAACTACTGTAGGTGAATTACTACTAAACTTACTTTAGCAACTAGCTATTTTCCAGAAAATTAGTACTTTCTCACATTCATTAGAACAAAGGAAAATACAGGTATTTTTCTTATACTGGAATTCTAGTACTTCACGATTAGTGGATGCAAATTCTCCCTGTCTCCTTACTTCAGCAGATGTAAGGACCACACAACAAGTCACAAAGACCTCAGAAGTCACATAAGAAGGCATGTGAGAAATCACAAAGTAAAAAGGCTGGAAATTACTTAAATTAAAACATACTGAGAACAAAGAATTTAAATTTCACGTTAAATTTCTTTTTGGTGACTTACCTAAGGGGTCCAAATAACTTCAGCAGGGAATCACGAGTATCTACTGCAGCTACATTTGACAGTGCAAAGTCATATAACTCTGGGAAATGTGCAAACGCTGCTCTCTACAAAAGACCCATGCCCAGAAACTGAATGTAAGCATATTCATGAAACAATTTAATAACAATCTAAATATTTATACAAGAGCACAGCTTCCTCTGGTTTGTAACACACAGTACCACTCTGTGGACGCTAACAGGATATTAATAAAACCCAGGTGAAATCTCCATTTTTTTTATAGTTACAACCACTTATTTGTCACTCCTGTGCTTCCAACACAGCATCTGTTTTATACACCCTCCTATCAGCGTTTGTTCTATTATTAAAATAAAACATAATGGGGCACACATGTAGCCTTGCAGACAACTAAGAAAAACAAGTAACATGTTTGACGTAACCATGCTTCCTTCATTATTTTTTTTGTTTAAACTCAAAATTATATGACTATAAGTAAAGTGAATTTTCACTTTGTCTCATATACACAGGACGACTATTGCTGCCATACATGTGCACTGATCTTGAAGAAATGGTGCCACCTACTGCATAATCATAAGTTAAGTTCCTACAGCACCTAATTTTCCCTTATGAATAGATTTAATGGGAGCAGTTCATCTCAACAGTATCAAATCAAACGTGGTGGTCTTTTGCTAGAGCATATTATTTAGTCACAGTCACACACGTAACCCTGAAGCGTTAGTGTCTTTGGTACAGTACAGAAAGTCAAGTTAAAACTATTTTTCTTGTTGAGTTACAGGAATAAGAGGTTTGTCTTGGGAAATAATTTAATGCCTATTCCAAATGCAAATTAGATTAAAACAATAAAACCAAATCCTTCCCTCCTATAAGCCCTCTGCTGTCTGCCTACCTGTAAAGATGTAATTCTGTCATAGTGAATTGTTGTCATCTCATTCTCTGTCAAAGCATTTCCAGTCTGATCGTTGATCTCAAAGCCAGTGTAGAATTTAAGCATATCTAAAAGCTGAAACATCATCCATATAAATAAGTGGATTAACAATAAGAGACGCCCTAAACAAACAAAAACACAATTCAAGAGGACAAATCTGGGCTCTGTGCAAAAACAATTGCTCCTCAAAGTTCTTCAAGAAATGAACAAAGGAGTGGTATCTAAATTTTATACTTGGCTGATGCACAAAATAATTTTGTTTAGGTATCTTATTTACAAACCACAGAAATTATAGCACAGACCACAATCGATGCACTTTCATTTACCTACTAGGTAACCCAGTCAGAAGTTCACTGAGACACTGAACCCAACTTGCTGCTACCAAACAGAAGAGGTCTTGCTCCCTGGTGCCAGCTCTGGAATTCATCCTACCTTTCAACGAGATTATTTAACTCAGAATAAAATTATTCAGAAGTGCTGCTGGCTTTGTGCTCCATCAATGCTGACCCTCAGTGAAACTGAGCAAATGCCAGCAAGTGGGGGACAGCAAGCAGCAGGAAAACCAGCTGAGATGCAAGAAAGGGCAGAGATCTTCAGATCCTGCCATAAAAAACCAGTATGCCGTCTATGACTGAGTAAACTAAAGGACAGAAGTGAAAAACAGCTGCAAC
Source organism: Scolopax mira (assembly GCA_004320125.1). Classification (NCBI taxonomy): domain Eukaryota; kingdom Metazoa; phylum Chordata; class Aves; order Charadriiformes; family Scolopacidae; genus Scolopax; species Scolopax mira. The sequence continues at coordinate 16,745 of BJBW01006039.1, read as the reverse complement.
ATAGAACAATCTGAGATCAAAACAAAGCACAGAAGAATGCACTGGTGACAACTTCCACAATACGAGAAGTAAAGCATGCCACAAGCTGCACTGTTTTCTAGGCTGTACTTTTAAGAACTGCTGAAAAATAGAGCTAGAAACATAAGAGCAGTCACACAGAGGTACAGATAAGAAAGAACTACTGTCTGAAGGATTTAAATAAACATGTAGTTTCTATCCATCAGAAAATCCTGCCGAAACACAAAAAATAAATAAAACAATTGAGATATTTAGAGCCATATCAGAACAAAAAAAAACTTATTTTCAACAACTTTGTATCTCACCTGGCAAAAGAGATGACCCTCTTTCTCTCTTTTAGCAAGACTGGACAGGTAACAGTGAACAACAAGATGGGAGTCATCCAACACTGTATTAAACCAGCGCCGTGTGGGAAGCAAAGCCTGTGGTAAACAACCTCACATGAGTACAAGTAATTCTTCAAGATTTAAGAAAACCTGGTTTCTCATAACTGCATTTCAAGAAAGCATATCGAGACAGACTGCTGCACAGTTATTTATGTATCTAATACACTAACAGAAGTTCTCATATTAAAGCAGCATTTACATATGCCAAGACACAGGTTTTACACGGCCTGTCACGGGACTGGGAGCACAGCACAAACCTGCCATTAGTGTGATTGCACCCTGGCAGTAAAAAAAGTAAATTAAATAAAGCAATTATTCCACTACTAAGTGGAATCGCTGTGTGCTACAAAAGATACATCAAAGTATTGCAACATAGTTTTAAACTTTTGTTTTCTATACTAATTTAATGAATTTTAAGCTTGTCTTTCTCAAGACTGTGTTACTTCTAAATATGGTATGGTATGTTCTAGTCAAGATTCTATACTCAAACTAGATTTAAGAATTTTTCAAACCTTAATTAAAAACCTGTAAACTTTTTTTTTTAAACAAAACTGAGATCAGTTCTTCTCAATGTAAATAGCTTAAGCTGCTATATGTAGCAACTGTTCAACAACATATAGTAGTACACCTCATCAATTCAAGAGAAAAATAGGTTGTTCTCAATGGAATCTACAGACTAAATTCAGAAAGCCAAAAAGATCACAGTGTTTAGAACCAAGAAGAAGAAAATAAAAAAATCTGCAGTAGAAAATCTTCATTGCCCTGCACAGTAATTACAAAACCCAAACTCGGTACATTGTAAGAACTTTCCATGGAGTCATTCCTTTCAAATTATCAAATCACCAAGTTTTGATGGCAGTCTACATACTTTAATATGAAACAAATACTCCGAAAGAGACCTCAACATACGTAAAAAGAGCCTATGAACACAGTATATGCTACTGAGACAAAAAGACTTGTATTTACAGCTAATTTCTCATTTGCTTTTTCCAGTCATTTACTCAGGCTTCATAAACTGAGTATCAACCTTCCTGTAATACCTAGTGAGAACTAACATCAAACGTACTGACTCTAAGCATTTTGGACAACAGTCAGACTTAAGTTTACCTTAAAGTACAAATTTTCTTTAGGAGGGTACATTATATCCATAAGAAAACAAGCTCTCATTTAAAGAATTCCTTCAATTGCCACTAAATGCAAAGGCTACTTAAGTGATTTAGCAGAGGACAGTTAGCTTGTACGAGTTCAAGATCAAGCCATTTTAAAAGTCCCTGTGCTTACTGTTTCAGATCTTATTTCAGGCTGTCTTCTAAATCTGAAGTTATTTTAAATAAATTGCTATTCATGTGTCTTTTCTTTTAATTCTGATAGTGTGAAGCAATGTGTTAAGGTGTCCCACTTTCTCAGTACCTACTGAAAAAAACTCGCTCAGCCTGCTATTATTCTTTAAGAAACCTAGATCAGCAGCACTGTTACTCCTACATAATGAATTCTAGTCAAATAGAAATAGAACTACCAATGCTTTCTGGGATTATACCCCACAACGCAAAAGATACTTTAAGTGACCTGTTATGCACTGGGAAGAATACTCCTGGGTTATTCCTAGGGGATTAAAGTGTCACACTTTTTCATCAATTGCCAGAATCATTACCACTACTCCAATTAACAGTCTTCTTCACTGAGCAATTTAGGATTGTAGTTTTCTCTAGCAGTTCATCTGGTTGACAAACATTGCTAGTCAGTTGCCAGTGTGGATGCACTGCTACAACCTCCTATTTACAGATGGAAAACCACTATTAAGCAACCCTATGCACAACTGTGACATAACCATCTGGTAACTGGAATAAGGCTGCAATAATGACTTTACACATTTAAACCCCAGAAAAGCACACCTAGTAATAGGTTGAAACAATTTAGTAACTTACCTCAAGATCTAGCATGAGTTCAATGAATCTCTCACAATAATGAACTTTGTCCATAGAAATAGCACCTAGAGAGGAAAAAAAAATTTCTTTTTGCAATTGATCTATATCACAGTATATTTGTACTTGAACTACTCTTTAAAAATATAATAAATGTTACTAATATACCAGTATTAGCTTTTAACAAGATAGTTAACTAGCAGCTTCTTCTCATGTTCTGAAACAATCCTTTCTTTCATTGCAAACCAGTGATTCAGAAGTGATTTTATCCACTCTGAAAAAAACAACCAATGTGACATAAAAATGCACACTTCCACAAGATACCAATGGCCTCTAAGCTGCTTAAGAACTTTTAACTCCAGTCACTCAAAAATACCTGTGTAAAAGCTACAATCAAGGTGTGTGCAAAAGACCTTTGACAATATTGAAAGGTGCTCAGTGGTGGCTACTAAGAAGCCTTTAGAATCATGTCAGAACACAATGCTAAGTCTGTTTTAATGAATATCCATTTCCTGAAGGCTCCAAAGAACTGTTGATGTAAATCTTCCTTAAAAAGGTCTTGCATAATTGGGAAAACAAAGGGGATAGGTACCCTTTCTGAGGAAGCCATGATACACAGAATTTCCCTTAGAGATCAGTTAAGAGCTGAAGTTTGCTAAGAGTTTAAGAGGAAAAGCAGAACTCTGGAAAGTGATTTCACCCAAATTGTGCTGTACTTAAAGCATAATAAGACTTTTTTGTCAAAAGGTTAACACCTCCCTGTACAAACACATTTCCTTTCTAAATCAGGCAAGCATATAATTTTGCTTGTCACAATGACCTATAAATCAAAAGCAGTTAAATCTTACAGAATTTCACTTCACTTAGACTTTTGTTCTTACTGTAAATCCACAGTACTGACACAGAATAGAGCCTTATGATATGCATTTATACCACCTGTTTAACAATGTATCTAAGTATGCATGAAATGCTTTCATGCTGTAAGAAGACTGTAAGCACAGAACAAAGAATATCAGTAGCCAGAAATATTTTTTTTATTAAATCCATACTGAACAGAAGGAGAAGAGGTTAAAAGTAGCTTTCTGCTATTTCATTTTTAAAGCATATAGAAATTTGAATATTAATTTTGACATTAAATCCATGTGGACAGACATGGATTTCACTAAAACCCCATCCAGATAAGGTCACCAACCTCAGGTTGTTATCCTCAGGAGTAGTTGCTTCAGCAACAGAAGAAAAAGCTTAACACAGATTATCAGATAAAAAAGTAACACGAGAACCACAGTTACCTGAGACAGGTATTGATTTCAGCACAGAAATGAACTTCTGAATGAGCTGTGAAAGAAATCTTCTCTCCCGATATGCCCTAAAATTAGACATATGATAAAAACATTAATATTCCTTAAATGAAGACTAGAAGCACATTGTATCTTTCACTAATACAAAACTAGCTGCTTTAAGATTTATATAATGGTGCCTTGAAACACACAAATTGTTTAGATGATAACTTTTCTCTCTGCATTCAGGCATACAGATTAGCAGAGTCTACATTTTTAGGCACAGAACTCATTAACAACCCATGCTTCTACTGACTCAAAGAGAAGTATGTCACCACCTACACCTTACCACACTGCAACACAAAGGTACTGGAACATTCAACTGTAGTGAAATGCACAGAAATGTATTCAAATACTTGCATAAGCTATTTACTTAAGAGCTGAACATTTGCTAAAGGTCATGAAAAAATATAAGTAACTACACGAATATTCTCTTATAGCTTTCATGCTTTAGCTTAAATGCTTTGTATCACAAATTCACTGATCAAATAAAATATTAAAGTTCTGTAATAGTACGTTGCATAAAGACTACTGGAAAATAAAACAGTTTCTAGGAAACCACATATGATCAATCTTTATTTGCCATCTTTATATTTTTTAATAAAAATCACATTTTTCTATTGAAACAATTTATTTTAACTGAAACACAATGAATGCATTAAAGACTTTGGATTTAACAGGAAAAAAGGTGTCTGTAACATACCGCATTCTTGACTCCTCATCCATTTTTTCATCATTTTTCTTAATTAGATTCCAGAATTTTCTTAGTTTTGGTGTCTTTTTCAGCTCTTGTTCCAGCCGTTTCTGAAATGTTAAAGTGTTACTCAGTCACCAAGAATCCTTGTTTTCATGAGAGATCAAAATACAATCCAGTCTTCTTATTAAAAAAGAAAAAATATATGACAAACTGAAATAAACAGCTGCCTTAGATTAATGTTACTAAGTATCACTGTAAAGCAAGAATGTAATCCAGGAGAGATGGGATAGCTGAAGAGAGTCTAGCCATGGCTAGATGTCAGCTCCATTCCCCAGTTGCTGTGATCTCATGGCCTTATCTACAAATCATACCTTGAAGAAGCTATAAGCAACAAAACTTAGTTTTATGAAAAATTACATAATTCATTAATAATTACAATTACATGGAAATGTACAACAAACAATAATTTTGCCAAGCAAGCAAAAATATAATTCCATAGCAATGCAGGCAGCTTTCTTTTAATATTAGACTTCCATAACAGTATTCCATAAGAATTCACTTTACAGGACTTGCACAGTGCCCAGAAGATTGCTTTGCCAGTTACAGTGTTATGCTTACAGGTTGTAGAGCCATCCACATCGGTAAGGAAATGAGCTGCTGCACCTGACTTCTGATCAAATCCACTTCCTGTTAGAAAGTTACAGACAGAAAATGTTTTTTAAAAATTCTTAGGTTTTCTGATGTGCCTGTCTTACAAAATACATCCATGTACATCACCACCTGACAAAAATGCCCATATGTTGTTGTACTAGATTTCACAGTTTCCTAACAGGAAACTGCACAATAACCCAACCCAGTAACACTTAAAACTGCTCATGATTTTTGCATTTTAGGTTCTTTTCATGGATTCTTAATACTTAGCAGGGGCCCCATCGATGCAAGTATTTTCAGCACAGAAGCTGATGAGAATTGATGTCACTTCTTCAGTCATTTCTTGCTCTTGAACTGAATTTTCTTACTGTACTTTCTCTATTTGCTTTTACTCTATTTGTTCTCGCCTGAAGTCCTTCATTTATCAAGTTTCTCCAACTTCATCTACACTCTTCCCATTATCTGAAATGTTAATTTTTTTCTATAATTCCTGTAACTTCAGTTGTTGTTTCAAATGTTCTCTCTCCAACTCTGTCCGTGATCTTGAACCACAAAGTTTTCTCTCTCTCCTAAACTACTGAAATACTTACATTAAAATCTTAAATATGTATTCATGGACAGATACTGTATTCTCAGCATTCTGAATCTTAACACTTCAGCGCTCCTTACTTAAAATACTACTGTGTCTATCTCTTCTGCATTCCACAAAGAAGTGCAGCATCAAATAGCAGTATGCTTTTACAAACACTTTGTTACTGGCTTCTATATCATGTTATATGAAAAACACACTCTGCAAACTGGATTCCGTACAGTCACCAAACCCTCCTTTAAAGTGAAGATCTGTTGTACCACAGCCACTACAGAAAAATACTTCCTCAATTAAGTATATGCATAAGGTTCACGATGATTACTGGCTTCCATAATCACTCCTACGTCCAAACATCAAATCATACATTTTCTCAGCTGTTTTGTCTGCCAGACACAGTTTTGTTCTTTACTTGTGCAGATCCTGATTTTGACTCATATATTCTGTCTATAAGTAAAGGAAAAACCCTGTAGCATGAGAGGTAACAGAGTACTGTTTCATGTAACAGATTATTTTAAATTCTCCACACTTGCTAATTAGGAACTATAACTGTTTGACCACTATAGACTGAGAGCAAACTTGGTCTGATGCTTTCTTAAAACTAATTCAAGAGAAATGTAGATATAAATATTATCTAAATCAGTGAAAAAATTACTGTCTTTCCCAATAGTTAATGGGAATAATTTTGTGCAGTTTGCCAACCAAATTAAAAAGAGCACAGTAGCAAGTAATCTGCTTTTGAGTGTAAAGCACTTTTCAAATATAAATACATTTTCTTAAGCACCATTTAAAATTTGTCCGCATATATGCCTTTAAATTGCAGTAAGTGCCAATCCTTCAATTTCTAGTCTCTTTGATGACCTTGTGTCAGAGAAAAGCAAACGTGATGAGAGGAAAAAAAAGCAAGAGTCAAAAAGAGAGATAAAAGTTCTCCGGTAGTATCTTCTTCCTTAAATGGGAATTTTTCTTCATCTGCCTTGTAAAAATAAACTGCTCAAACTAAATGCCTATTCACAAAGAACAACATAAACACCCTGAAGTATTACAGATATTATTAACATACCAAACTATTGAAGCAGTGATCAAGGAAAAGCAGCAGGACTGTCTGTTCATGCAGAGAGTATTCATTGTCATTTTCAACCAGTGATGCTTCCAGTATGCATTTAAAAAAGAAGGGAAAGTGTTCTGGTTTTTTTTTGAACGTCTGGGAATAGAAGAGGAAGTTGATTTTGAGTCAGGTTGATACAAATAATTTTAGTCTTCATTCATGCAACATGGCTTTAGTTCTCTAAACCCATTTAAATCTATAAAAGGAAGGATTGGATTATTTTATTCCTCTTTTTCATTTATTCTGACCAGGCAGCACAAACAAAAGAGAAAATTATATTCTCCTGACCAAGGATTCTCACACTATGGGAATGCTCTCAGTGTGACTACTGCCTTTTGCCTCATCTAAGACAGGTGATGCACAGGACAAACTGAATAAGAAGCATGAGTGGAGTGGACTGATACTCAACTGGTGATTGCACAGAATTACCGGAAAATGACACAGGTTAGAAGAGAATTGGTAGATTTGGGGCAAAACTATGGCAGCTGTTTAGTGATCTGCAAAATGTAAGCAAGTAAAAAACCACCAGAGATTAATTACAGTTGTGGAACTCCCATTCATGTATCTAAGCTAAAGAAGGATAAACCAAATAACTGTGTAAATAAAACAGTTTCTTTACAAGGGCAGCCATGTACCAAATAACACATTTAACTAAGCTGCCTGGAAAGTAGCATGTACCTGTCATTTTGCATCTAGAACAAAACCAGGCACAGGCATCATATGAGCAAGTTATTAATCCTTTGTGCTTTGCCAGCACTGAAGTAATGGCACTACTATGGGAGTAAATGAAAATGGACTGTGAGAACTGGATGGTTTGTAGAAACACTGAATCATTTCTAAACCTATCATTACAAGAAACAGTACAGAGGGAAGCAGAGTAAGAGACTATGTCAGTATAAAATTTCATGGAAGAAAGCTACAAAACCATATTCACAGCTTTAAGTAAGACACTATTGGATAACACATTAGACTTTCAGTGCTTTCTTCTATCCACAGATATAAGCATCTTTTTTTTTTCCAATATCAGAGCAAGAAATTTTCTTGTCAATGTCCATCCTTTGTCAAGCACCAAAAAACCAAACGCTGCTAATTATGTAAAGGCATCACACAACAGAACAAAGGAATTCCAGAAGGAATTAGGTGATCGATTGCTTCCTCCAAAAAGAACACACACTTTAAAACACTATATGAGACACTCCAGCTGAGGTACCATTTACTTTTAATGCTACAAGCTTTGCTACCTTCTGTCAGCATAAGAGAGCACACTGCAAAAGCTGCAACTTGCGATCAAAGACAATTCCAGCTGTAACTGAAATGGGTTACCTCCCACGCAGGGACATTCTCTCTGAACTTCTCATTCACCATACAGCAGATTGACATTAAATATGCCTTACTGGACACCTCTGGAGAATAATTCATCCATAGGTAATTTTCAAGGTACTGGCTGTGAAGAGACAAAGAGTATTTCATTAGTTGCTACCACCCACTTAATCTGTCACTCATTTGAAAGAGCAGTTACCCACAGGGGTGTTTTCCTCCTTCTCCTTAAAGCCATCCTTACAGTTTGTGAGTAGTTCCTGAAGTTACCTCTCATCTGGGTCACTGCAGCAAAACTTGTTAAACTCAGTAACTGCTACGAGAGACAGATGAGTTTCTTTTCAGGAAGATACCAATTCACCAGAGGGTTTTCAAATGTAACAAGTAGCCACAACCCAATACAAAGAATTCAGAACATGAATTATTCGTGTTGATTTTCCAAAAGGAGGAGAAAAAAACCCAACCAACCCACCCTTCACTTCTTCAGCCCCAAAGAATGTCACATGCAGCAGTTCAAGACATGAAGAACAACTACTGTATAATACTATTTGTATTATTCAATAACCTTTCTCCTAAAAAACCATGAATCATCTAGAGAAGGTGAAAAAAAATTACTGGACACTGGGAAATAGCTTCCCAGCAACGAGCATTTCTTCTTCATTTATATGGCACATTTCTCAGAAGAAACTGTTAAAATTACATCTTAGAGAGGCTATTTGGATGAGAAACTGTCTCCCTCTAACTTCCTCTTGAAGCCTGAGAGGATAGTTAATTGTGAGGAGGCAATCCCCAAATCCATCATATTCAACAGTGCACTTGCACCTTGTGCTACTATAACAACTGCCACCAGAAAGCAGAAAGTCTCATTTCTTCCTAAACAAGCTATTCATCCATTCCTTCCTCTCAATGCCTGCTCTAATGTTCATTTGTCTCCTCATTAGCCAAGTCAGTTTTACCTATTTACTTTTTTCCACAGCTTACTTTTCTGAAAAGTAAGCTACTTCTATAATTTCAGATAAAACAAGTACCAGAGACCAGTGGTGAAAAAAGGCAATGAGAACTTGTGTGTAACCAAAAGCAAAAGGCTCACTAGTGGTCAGACAAGAATTTCCACTTCCTGAGAGCTCAGATGGAATGTGTAGCTTCAGATGGAGATAACTTTATAGGCATATACAAGATGAAATACGTCCCGCTTCCTAAGAGCTTGGATCTGACAATGAGAGGGGGAAAAAATTCCACTGACTTAGTAAGCGTTAATAAGTTCTGACTTAAGGCTTAATGACACATTCCAAATATGCAAGTTTTTCACCTGTTTCATTCACACTGCCTTCTTTGGTGCTTCACAAACTAGAAATTCATAATCATAAATCAAGACATTCTGGTATGTTAACTATGCTTATGAAATTATTTCCACCTCAAATTAAGCTCTCCTAATTCAATTTTCCTAGGTACACAACCCAAGGCTTTAGTAGGTATGAACCAATGAGCATACCACCTTCAAATTGACTTATTACCCTCCGTTTGCTACATTTTCATGGGTTTCTATAAAAAACTTACTTAAAATTTCACTCCAATTAGCTTACCTGAATTCAAGAAGCATTATCTTTCTAATAGCAAACCTAGAAAGGAGAAAGTAAGCAATTAACACAGGAGTAAAAGCCTCCCATAAGCATCTTAGCTGCACAGAAGCTAAGTATTTTTCCTTATTTTGTTATATAACAAAACCTCTATAGGAATTATTTCTGCCCCCTCATTTCCATGCAAAAGCAATTGCTTGAATGCAGAAGCAACTCCGGTAGCACTGTGGAAGCTAAAGTTCATGCAGGTTCATTAAGCAATCAAATTCACATTTAAAAGATTTAAATTTTTTTAAACATGAAAACATGGCTTCCAACAGCCTCAAAGACATAACTGGCTAGAAGCTGAGAGGCTCTTCTGGACAACTACAACTACATATTTAGTCAGTTCATAATGGTATCTCTTCTTAGCGACTGGAAACAGAAGCTTGCTCTGATCCTGTATGGCAATTCTTAGATTACTTTCTTAAAGGAATCATAAATAGATTTATCTCCAGAGCTCAAACTTCCCCTGGAAAGTTCCAAACAGCTACAGTAACAATTGTTTTCTGTATATACAGCTGTAAAATGCAGATTATCTTGTATTCTTTGTCTCCCTCATCTAACATTACAATACACTGAAATGAGACTTGCCCTTTATAAACTTGGTAACAATAATTAGGGAAACAGCAAAAAGACAGAGGCAGCACATTCCTCAACTGATTCTTTTGCTTTATATACCTTGGTGATAAAAGAAGGTACCAGCCTTCTATAACAGCCTTCACATCACAACAGAACCAGCACAAAACACAACAGATCAAAAAACCAAACAATACTATATACAATCAGCACACTAAACAATTACAAGATCATTAACTTTCTTTTTGCCACATTCAGACTTTGAAATACCATAATGATTAAATTACTAATTTTGAGTCATTTTCAACTGCTTTCAACATATTAGTGCATTTTAAAATACTCCGTGATATATCAGAAACCACTTCAATACAGATAATGTTGGAAGGCTTGTTTTTAAGTGAAAGTGACTTGTCTACTTACTTTGACCTGACAATTTCTTTTGTATATACATCTTCAATAACCTATAGGAAAGAATATTTTAAGAATATACTTCATGAAGTGAATAAAAATGCATTAAGATATTTTAGCCATTCAAAAGTTCCTATGAATTCATTACTCTCTGTGTACTGCTATTTGATCAAAAATGTTGTAACAATTATGATTCAGGTCTGAAGAGTCCAAAAGCTTCAGACACACATTGTCACAGAGAAAGTGAACCAACTTGTGGGAAAGCACACAATGATAAGAGAACGAATAGGAATTTTCATTCAAATTATTCTGAAGGAATAGCCTGCATTGCACTGAGTATTTTATATTGAAGTCAAACAGATATGCAAGCTTTTTTATTGTTAATCTTTGGCTTACTGTTGAATTTAAAGAACGGTCTTCAAAAGTCACGTCTGCATCAAGACAGTTATCTGTTGTGACTGTTTCTTTCAAGTGGCAATCAAATCCAGATACTTTTACCTAGTCTTTCCAACAGGAATGAAAAAACCTGGGCACATCACATGACACAGAGATGCAATTCAGCTGCGTATGTACATCCCAGCTCTAACAATCCCAGACAAATGCTACCACAAATACTTATAAAGAGAGCGAGTAAACTGCGGTTGGAAAGGGAGATTTAGCCAAATACCCACAGGGAAAGAAACCTAATATTTAAGAACCCTGCTTTACAGAAAACTATCACAAAACCAAACATATCCGGCCAGATTTTAAACATTCAACACACATATATCCAGAACATCACTAAAATTGTTGTTTAAAACTCTCTGAAGAAGCTTTTAGGAAGAAGTATACAGTTCAGTAATACCTCCATCTTTTATCTTTGATTTCCAAAAGTAGTTTCTCCTCAAAAACCTTTCAACCTCAAAGGACATGCTCAGAAATCTTTTAGCCTCACAAATTATTGGCCAAAATAAATTTAAAATAGCATAGAGAAGAACTGCACTGCTATAGCACACCTTCATAACTACAGGTACATAACAAACAATTTATAATCACAGCTGTTAAGCGTCTGCTGACCTTCCAAGCAGTCTCCTGTACTCTTATACAAAATAAACACATCAGAAAAGGTCTGACTGTCATTCTTTTACACCCCAACACAACTCCAGTATTTACCTTCGAATCAAAAGATGATTTTTTCTTCACATGTGGAGCCCAGTATTTATTTGCTAACTGTATAGGGGGCAAATAAAAGAAAGATTAAATATATACATTTTCAGTTCTAGTAATACAATAACAGATCCCATCCCCAAACTTTATTCCATTATCATCTTGCTTAATTTCAGCTTATGGTAACTACAGGCAACAAAATTATGTTTTCCAGCAATAAGAGTTTTCAACCACCTAAGGTTTTATGCCTAAACCTTTTCAGAATTTTGATCCTCTGTAAAAATTTCAGATGCACTAACTACCATATTATAAACAATTTTTTTTTTCTTAAGTTACTTTTAGCCTTACTTTCTTGTTACTTCTAGTTTCTAAGTTACTTCTACCTCAAAAATAAATCATGATCTTTCAAGGACTGCACACCTCAGACCACGAATGATTACATGAAGGAATTTCACAAAGAACTAGAGTCTACATATAAAGGCTTAACACCTTAAGGCTATTTGCTGTAGCCATCACCTTACCAAAAATCCTGAGCTATGGTACCAATTTTATACTGTAGAAGAGTAAGGAAAGCAGTACTGCCAGCACAAAAAAACGAGCACTTGTACAAAACCACTTGTAACGTTCAACTACAAGAAACTATCAGCGACTTGTCACGCATAATAACAACTCTAATTTCTCCTGCCGGGTTGCTTCTGGAAACCTCTGCAGCCTCAAAACGCTGGGCCACGTACTCTTCCATGGGTAACACAGGCGCTAGATCTCTCCTCGCTTCACCTCAAAGCGGGGCCCTTTCCCTAACACCCACGGACAGCAAAGACCGTTCTAACTTAAGGCGCTTTTCCAGGCCGGAGACCCCGGGGGCCGCTCCCCGGCCCGGCCCTACCTGGGTCACGTACTCCGCGTTGATCTGCGACACGGTGGGCGCCACAATCTTCTTCGGCGGGGCCGAGGCCGCCGGCGCCGCCATGGTGAGGGCACACACACGGGCAACGCCGCCGCCCGAGGCCCGGGCCCGCCGCCGAGGCCGAGCAGAACCGACCTCCGGGTGAGGAGCAGCCGAGAGGGGAGCGCTTCCGGGGCGAGGAGCGCTAGAGCGGCGGCGGCGGGAAGGCGGCTGCGCCCCCTGCCGCGCATTCCCTGCCCCTCCCGCCGGCGGGAGCGGAGCGGGACTCCCCGGAGCCAACCGCCGGCGCCGTGAGGGGGCTGCCTCGTTTTGTCCCGGGGCGGTGAGGGGCTTCTGAGGGCCGCGCTCTGGCCGTCGCTGTCAAGGCCTGTCCCGGGGCCGGCCCATCCGCTCCTGTCAAGGAGGAGCCCTGCGAGGAGCAGGTCACAGGAGCCTGTAAAAGCCGAAAAGAGGGAGGAGTTAACGCGCCAGGTGACTTTAATGCTCGCCCTTCGACTGCTGTGTGAATAGAGTGACTCCTTCTAGAGTATCGTGTAGTTATCATTTAGAGGAAGGGTTTCTGGCCATCTCTGTGGAAAAGTCCCGCTCTTGGTAACGTCAAACGAAACAGCACCGAGGTCTGAGCGTCGCTCCGCCTGACAGACGTCCCCGAAATTGGGGAAGTGTGAGGAGGAGAGGCAAAGGGAAAAGGGAGAAAGTACAGGCTCAGGGAATTCAGCAGTTCAGTAATGATTTACAATAGTTCGCAATTAACTCATTCTATTTGGTAAACAGATTAATTAAGGAGGAAATTAGCGGACTCCCCAGAGGAGTTACAGTGCTTTGTTTCTGTGCTCATTATCCAGCACCTGCCACTTGAGTACTTTAAACTTCCAGGCAGATACCATTGAAGTCTGTTTGAATATGACCTCCTTTGTTTTGATATCAAGGTGATCTCCATTTCATTTCTTCAAGCAGAGGTTAAACTAAATATTCTTTTTGAAGTTGAATTAGAATGTACAATGGGAATGGAAAAAAGTAATGACAGTACCGTGGATAGGATCAGACAATGGCTGCGTTCAAATAAATATGTCTACTGCATACCTTTGCTTTAAATGATCCAGAAAATTTAAGTTTTCTGTATGAAAGCGTTAAAACAAAAAGTTACAAAAGTACCAGTAATAAATTCTGTCAATAGCAAGGACTGAGCATTGTCTAATGATTGAAATCTTCAGAGAGATCTGTATTTGATGAAACATGCAAATGCAAAACAGTTTAAATACACTTAAACCGATGTACCCCATCTGACACTTAAATTGTGATAAAAATCACTGTACGAAGATTTCAGTTAATCAACCTAGAGATTTCAGCTTTGTGATTGACTTGGGCTTATCGAAACCTATGAAAATACAACAATTTGGTGTCTGCCCTTTCTCTGTCACTTGGTACAAGCACTTGTGTCCATGCACAGGTGTGCAAAATGCAACTGAAATGTACCTAAACTCCAAGCTAGATGACCCATATGAGCACGTAGATGCACCTTTACTGCCTACAGTGTCCTCTCCAACTTACCTTCCACAATTAGGTTCTTCTATATTTGACTGCCTCAGAAATGAACATACATAGCTTATGTTTGTATCTATCAGAACAAGTAGAAATGTAAAACCTTGTCAGTTTGGTGGCAAAAAACCCCAAAACAAGTGCTTTTACTATCCATAAGTGGACTAGAGAGGTAAATGGCAGGAAGGGAACTATTGAAACTATAAATCAGTGATGAAAAAGAGCAAAGGAATATAGGTTTGTTACCTACAAATACTGGCTGAAAATAGGAAGGCTTCTAAAATTGGCTTTCAGGTGGGAGCCAAAAGCTTGACTTGTATTTAGGATGGACCATGGGATGCTTAGAAGAGGGTATGATGATTTCCTGGGGTCAGAGGTGGCAGTAATTGATGACCTTAGATTTCTTTTTTAACCACATGCTCAAGTGTTACCTACAAGGTGACTTTTTTTTTTTCTTAATTAGTACCACGCCAAAAATTAGGTAGGCAAATAGATTTTGGACTTGCTAAATTTTCTAGAACAACCTTCCAAGGCTAACTTAAACCTTCTCACCTCTCCTTCTGATAGATCATTAGGCACGTGTCAAAACCTGCAAATTAGTCAAAACCATATGGTATCAAAGCTATGAAAGCTCAAGACGGAATCCGTGTTTTTCTAACTTTTGGCGCTTGGGTGTCCCAGTGAGGAGGTCAGTTGTCTTAAACCTCCCTACAGTCACTGTGGTGACAAAAGTCCCTCCAGGGGGCAAAACATCTAATTTAAGTGCCGTGACTCATTTTCTGAAAGAGCTTCTGATATTGGAAACTAATATTAGTTGCCTAATAGGCAATATGATTACATCCCTCGGTGGCGATGTCAAATAAAATGATAAAGATCTCCTCCCTATAAATAATGCATTCAGTATTTCTCTGTAAGGGCTATTGTTTAGTTACACAGTAGGACTACAAATGAATAGCAAAAGTATAAATTAGTGCTTTGGTAAAATAGATTGCTTTCAAGCCTCAAGAGCAGCCCAGCCTTTAAAGAGGAGCTGTGGTGGGACCAGGCATAATGATACCTGGTGTTGTACCTATGCCCCCATCTGCAACACTCACCCCAGCTCACAACTGTCTTTTGGGACTGGTCTCTTGGATGCTACACTCAGTTTCCCCCAGAGTGGAGGCACGTCTGTCACTTTCCACCCCAAAATGCTTTGTAGTCAGAGGAAAAATAAAACCCTGCACTCTATGGTCCCCACAGCCTTCTGTGAAGTTCTCCATCTTTCTCTACTCATTGACTTAACATGCCAAGAAAATAAAATATTCTTTCTCTTCAAAAACCTGTTAATTCATTCATGAAGACATGTATTATTTAAAAAGTCACATATTTGAGTAGATGCGGTTTTCAAGACTATTATTCATTTCTAGGCTGCATACAGTCCTGGTCAATTTATATTCAATGCTGCTTTCTTGCTTAATTAGCTCTTCTTGTTTTGGATGCTTGCCCTTCTATATTATTGTACCCAGGAAAAATATGCTTTTCTCCTCTTGTTTGTAAATTATAAAAGCCAAGGTCATCAATAAGCTGACAATTGCTTTTATCTCAATGATACTCTCTGGAATACAGTATCAGTGGGTCAGGAAGTATCTAGTGATAATTAGCAGGGGTTGATTCTACGTTCTGGACTGTCTACCTTTTAGATTATTTTAGGTTCTATCTAGAGTCAGAGAAATGATTTCTAGCAATGAAAACTCCAAACAATTAATCTCTAAGGATTTCTAATATTAATTGATTTTTAGGTTTGTTATTGTTTTAGGGTCTCCTGTGAGACATGATCAGTGGAACTAGATTTCAGCAGCTATATACTTAATGTAAAAGTTTTTTTTACTTTTTGTTTCTCTTTCACACAAATACAGAGATTTATCCTTTGAATCTTTTCTTTTTCAGCTTCTTAGACATAAATAAACCCCGTGCAGAGATGCTGACTTGGTGTGGATACCATATTGCACCCATATAAACTCTGGTGGGAAAGCTTTGTTCCAAAGCAGGTAACAAATACCAGGACTACACTCAGGTTGCAAAATGGTATTCCCTTCCCCATTCCAGTCATCAGGTTCCTTCAAAATTATGAACAAGCATCTGCTGACTCCTGCTCCTCCAAGTAAGCACTTAGGGACTGATGATTCTTAGGGACTGATGATTCCTCACAAGCCTCAGCCTGGTCGCTGCAGTAGAGCAGCAGCAATTTCTCCTGGCTCTTTGACATGGAATAATGGTATCATAGAATCATATGGGATTAGAAGGGACCTCTGGAGATCACCTCGTCCAAGCTCCCCGCCAGAGCAGGTCTACCTAGAGCACATTGCACAGGTACTTGTCCAGGTGGGTTTTGAATGTCTCCAGAGAAGGAGACTCCCCACCTCTCTGGGCAGCCTGTTCCAGTGCTCTACCACTCTCACAGTAAAGAAGTTCCTCCTCATGTTTAGGTGGAACTTCTTATACTCAAGTTTGTGCCCATCTCCTCTTGTCCTGTCACTGGGCACCACTGA